>QDEB01112527.1:617-23061 GCA_004193795.1 Asbolus verrucosus | reverse complement strand
ATTTAGTTTCATTTATCAGTTTATTTATTTATTTATTTCCTTCATGTTTTTCTGTTCTAACAGTATATTTCTTTATTACTATTTCTTTTTAACTTGCTCTCTGTTTGTTTCGATTTTACCACTTGTTTTTGACTTATTTATCCCAATTTTTTTTTCATTATTACTATTAATTTCATCTCTTCTTTTATCTACATTTTTCCAAGTTATTTAACCAAGCTTCATTTACTTACTCATTTTCTTCTTCTTCTAACTTTTTTATATTCTCTTTAATTTTCTTACAATTATATCTTCCTTGGCTCTTCTTTCTGATAATCTGTTATTTTAATTCTTTCAAAAGGTTTCTTTTCATTCTCTTTGTGTTAAGCGTTTCGTTCATGGCCTAGTTTCTGCTTTTTCGCTTCTTTTTATCCTTTACATTTTCTCTACAATTATATATATTTTTATCATAACCTGTTTTTTACCTTGTTCTCGTTAATTAAACTTTTGTTAACCTAATTTAACCACTTCTCCTTTTTACTTCATTTATCTTACTAAACCCCCCTCATTCTTCTCATCATTAATGTCAAAATCTTTTGACTTTCTTCTGATGCATTCATTTTTCGTTTCAATGTTTCTTCTATCATGTTTATTGTTATCATTATTTGATTTCTCTTTGGTGCTTTTTGCGTTTTTTAATGTTCTTTTTCAGTCTTTCATTTAGTTATTGTGTCAGTTTTTGGGTATACTTTTTAGCTATTGTCCTATTATTGCGTCCATTTACTTTCATGTTTTTCATGTCTTTGATTGAAGCTCCAAATGTCAAATGTTGCACGATGCGAATCGTGTAAAGCGGACAGCGGACATCAAAACCAAATGTGTACGAATTAAACTCCAACATACCCAATAATGCTGGCAGCACTTTTCATGAGAAACTTTTTAATCGCAGGTTATTTGTTGTTGCATAATTCATTATCTACAATTTTTCCTTCTCCATTTTCATTTAAAATAACTCATTTCCTCTTCATTTCTTCTTTTATTCGTTTTTCTTTTTTCTTTCTCCTTTTTTTTTGTTTCTCTTGCATCATTTTCTAGATTTTTTAATTTTCCAAATATTCTTTTTTCTTTACGAATTTATTTTGTTTATATTTTATTCTTACTTTTTTTAAATTTTATTTCTTAATATTGTCCCTACTCTGTCTTGGGCCTTTTCTTCAATTAGCAATATATTCTATATATTTCCACTTCCTCTGCACTCATTCTTGTAGATCTTAATTTTTTTGTAATTTTTTAAAATTTATCCTTGTGTATTATCATGTTTGCTTTTTCTTCATCTTTTTTCGGTTTAATTAACTATTCTTTCTTTTCAGAAAATTAAAAAAGCAAAAAATGAACTGAAAAAATAAAATTTCGTTAATAATAAGTAACAATCTTTAGTTAATCCATAAACTTACAATAATAACAATAGTCGCTCTTCAAACAAACAAAGAAAATTGGAGCAAGTACTGTAAACGGCACGTCAAATTTTCCCATTAAAACAGAGAAACGCTTCATTTGAAAACCACACTGTACGTGACTGATTAAACGGAATAAAAGCGGCGCTGTAATTAGGCCTTTTGACCTTCCTCCTCATTAACGAGGTCGAAAACGTTGCCGTTTTCGCGGACATTTCACTTTATTAAATCAATAAAACAGCGTCGTTGTGTGGAAAATAAACAAACATAAAATTATGCAAACTCACGTTATTCCTCGAGTTGATGTCGACCGGCTCCTTGAGGATCCTCCTCACCCCCTCCGTGTCGTTCTTGATGACCGCCTCGTGCAAGAGGAGGTCGTTCCGCTGGATCAGCGCCCTCCTCTCCAGCTCCTCCGGAGTGCTGGTCGGGGACGGACAGCCCGGCCGCAGAGCGCACCCCTGCTCGACGCCGCTGCCGATGCAGGACATCATGACGAAAGTTCGGTACCCACCCCCCGGATCACGAGTCGCCCCTGTCACTTATCACATAATTCCACCTCAGAGGGTCGGGTCGCGGGCACCGATCGTCTCTCCGTGTTGTCGCAGAAGTGCAAAGATGTCGAATGTATCGCTCATTTCCTGCCCTCGTCCCAACCCACACTTCCGTCACTTGAGCCACTAAACTAAATTACGGAATTTATCCATTCCTGCCTTCCTCCGTAAACCGCACGATGACTTATCTCTGGAAAAAGAGACGTCGGCAATTGGAGAATTTTTTTAAATCGCATCGAGAACCCTCAGGAATAAATCGAAGATTTTTAGCAGAGCGCTAATGGGATACAGGCTGTCCCGAAATTATGCCAGCACCTTTTAACTCGAGCTTTCCGACACAAAGCTTGGTCGAAAAGTTCCTAGAAACCGAGGCTTAAAAACTAACCGTAACGAAGCATTTTCAACCCCATCACAAATTTTTGAAAATATCAAATTTCGACGAAATCAGATCACATTCGATTTTCTTCGATTGTTAATTTATGCTCGATGATGAATGTATTTATTTTCAACGATAATTTAAGCCAGCACCTTTTAACTCGAGGTTTCCGACACAAAAATTCGTCGAAAATTTCCTATAAACTGAGACTTCAAAACTAACAAAGCATTTTCAACTTCATGAATTTTTAAAAACATAAAATTTTAATGAAATTTTGAAAAAATCAGATCACGTTCGACTTTCTTCAATTGTTAATCTGTGCTCGATGATGAATGTATTTATTTTCAAAGACAATTTGAGGGCTATACCAGCGCCTTTTAGCTCGAGCTTTCCGACACAAAGATTGGTCGAAAAGTTCCTATTAATTGAGACTTAAAAACTAACGAAGCGTTTTCATGAATCATGAATTTTTGAAAATATCAAATCTTGACGAAATTTGGGAAAAATCAGATCACGTTCCACTTTGTTAATTTATGCTCGATGATGAATGTATTTATTTTCAACGATAATTTAAGCCAACACCTTTTAACTCCAGGTTTCCGACACAAACATTGGTCGAAAAGTTCCTATAAACTGAGACTTAAAAACTAACAAAGCATTTTCAACTTCATGAATTTTTAAAAATATCAAATTTTGACGAAATTTTGAAAAAATCATCACGTTCGACTTTCTTCAATTGTTAATCTGTGCTCGATAATGAATGTATTTATTTTCAACGACAATTTGAGGGCTATACCAGTGCCTTTTAGCTCGAGCTTTCCGACACAAANNTTTTGGAAAAATCAGATCACATTCGACTTTCTTCAATTGTTAATCTGTGTTCGATGATGAATACATTTATTTTCAGCGATAATTTAAGGGTTACGCCAGCACCTTTTAACTCGAGCTTTTCGACACAAAAATTGGGCGGAAAGTTCATATAAACTGAGACTTAAAAACTAACCGTTAACGAAGCATTTTCAACTCCGACATAAATTTTTGAAAATATCAAATTTTGACGAAATTTTGGAAAAATCAGATCACATTCGACTTTCTTCAATTGTTAATTTATGCTCGATAATGAATGTATTTATTTTCAACGGTAATTTAAGGACTAGTTTAATTAAAATAATGAAAATTCAATTCTACTATAAATATTATGAATTTGCATTATTTTCATATTACACAATACTGACACTATTTACAAAATAATGAAATATTCCCGAATAACAAACGCTCTTTTCGACGTTGATTTATATTGTTTCTACTATCAGCGGTTCTTAATTTTTGTTATTTTAGGAAGCTGTTCTTTGCCAACAAACAAAAATATTATTTTTGAACTTATGAATGAAATTATGGATGAGAAGTCGCATTTTCCGGCGACCTTCACTACAACTTAGTCCGTCTCTGTTTCGTCCTCATGTCAGTGCCCTGCCCACTCCGTCGTAACGAGCAATTTTTATTTTTACAGAATACACGAAAATATCACGTTTTTGGGAACTCGTCCAGTTTGTCACTGTCCACGACGACACTTTTCTAATTTTTTAAGTCTGAGAGTTTAATTTTTATGAAATTCGAACGACGTTTTTGCACAAACAAGAAGTTGCACGTAAACTGAAAAATGGAAAGGGGCGACGTAATTTTATTTTGTTGCGTCGTTGTTTTCTTTCGTTCTGTTCGCTTAACGTATGACAGTCTATGAGAGGCGCTTAGCTTTAGTGAATTTAAACTGCTTAACGTTCAAAGTGAATATGAATATTTTAACGTAGTGTGTCATTTAGGAAAAATTGGATTTCTCTGTTGAGAGCGAAAGTGGAGTTTTTTCAATATAAGCTGCAGTCTGTTGACGTAGTTTAGTTTCTATCCATTTTATAATGGTTTCTTAAAACATATAAAGTTTCATTTAAATCAGTCAACATGCTCAAAGTTGTATTTTCCTGAACTAATGTCGAATATGTCTTTTTGTGTCTGTACCCCAAATTTTATGAAAATCGGATAATAGTAGCAATTAAACAATTCATTTTTTCGTGTTTGATCCCCTGTCTTTTTTTATTTTTACAATTTATCATCTATGTTAATTTCTTACGCCAATGTACGAAGTTTTATCAAAATCGGCCAGTTATGCCATGTTACTGCATTTTTACCTTTTACCCCTTGTAACTTTCTCTTCCGAATTAATCTTCACATTTTGTTTCCCTAAAACTGGATAATTATATTCATATTTACCCTGTATATATTCCTATTTTTCCTTTTTTCATGGGTTCTTGTTTTTCCAGATTTGATTTCTTGTTCTTTCAAAAATATATTTCTATATTTTTATATTTTTATCCTAATGTTTTTTTTATATATATTTTTTTTAAATATATGTTTATTCCTTCAGTGAAATTTAAATTCTCACAGATGATTTTCTAAAAGATATTAATCTTTTAAACTGACAATAAGCTTCGCTTCCTTATCAAGTTTTGTTATTTTATCACAATTTGAGTTGAATCGAGTTGTTACTTCTTCTTCATTACGAAAAAAATGACTCCCAGTTCACAAAATTTGTGCATTTTAAGTACTATTATGTTTCGTTCATATAATTTCCTCTTTTTCTGTTCCTTAGTTTCCCTTCCCTTTCAAAAATACTTTTTTGTAGTTTTTGTATCTGCGTTATTCGCTTCTCTTTTGTGTTTTATATTATTTTGTTCTATCGTTTTGTTTTTAATCTTCATTCTTATTTACTTTAAAAAAAGTATTATTTCTATACTTTCCATATTTACTACATATTTATAAAATACATTAGAGATTCTATCGTTCTTGACTTTCAACTTTAATCCTTGCAGACCATCTTCTAAATTAATATTTTTTGACTCTTTATGACAAATTTCATCAAGTTTAATAGCATTTTTTACAGTAACTTCTTCTGAATGAATGTGGAATGTTATTTGAAATTCTGATGCGTCTGAGCGTCTTTGATTAGTTGATGCAGTTATAAACGCAAATACAAAATTTGACAGTTGTCAAAAATAGTATAATTAATTATATTGTATCAACTAATCAAAGACGCTGCTTTTGTTTCCCTTAGCCGCCTCTTTCATTTTTAACCAATAATGTTGATCCTTATTTTATTTAATCATAAAAATTTAATTTTATTTGTTTTTTCATTATTATTACTTCCTTCTTTTGTTTTCACAACCGCCTAACAAATCATTGTCCATAAATCTTGAAAATCATGTATTTATAGTATGCTAGTCTCATATACCTATACTATTTTTAATTTAACTTGTCCTTCCTGAAGTTTATTTGTATTGTAAGTCTGCAATATATTTATTTCTTTTTGTTTTACCTAGATTTTTATAAAATTAGACTCCAACAAATTCGTGTTCAAAAATAAATTCTTTTAGCATCACTTGTTCTTTATTTCATTTTTTTTTCTCCCTGATCGTAAAAAAAAACTGTTTGTTGCCCCACAACTTCAACTATCTTCGTTTTACATTGTCAGGCGACTTATCTCCCCAAAAAGTTATCCAATAACTCACCAACAAATTTCCTTTCCAAGCACGACTGAAAGCTTGCGGTGCTTGCAACTCTCTTATCTACCAATCTGCCTTCCGACATCCCTTATATCGGAAAGCTAATAAAATATGCTCTTCAATAATGCTGGTAGGGCATTAAAACGCCATTACAGAGCTTAGAAAATGTAGAAATAATATGATCGATATTCACAGCCGCGCTCAAACATCGAATAAAATTATGATAAATGGCGTCATATCTAACCGAACGTAAAAACACATTTCGAACACTTACTTTTCGCCAAAAAAACAAACAAAAACGGACGTTTTAAATTGCATTTGGCGAAATTTTTGTTAACACCGGGATAATAAAAACGTCTGTGTGAGTAATGGTTAATTATCATTGCATTGTTTCACCTTGAACTTCTCTGTTGTAATTTTACTCTTTCGATAATCCATAAACATGATTTTTCACTCTATTTTTAAACTATTTACTGGAATTATATCGACATAGCTATCAGGGTGTCATTTTTACAACCCTAATGGTTCGTTTGGCTTTTATCGTTTTAAATATAGAAAAGGTCATAAGTAAAGAACAATTAGATGAGATGCTTCGGTGGTTGCTTTGATCGTTAAATCGGGGCTGTAACAAGGTTTCCCTCCAATACCTCCGTTCTTTTCCGCCTGCATTGTTTTAATATTTATTAATTATATCCGTCATTACTGATTTATTAGCCTTGTATTCCGCGAAATCGATTTAAATTACGATAATTTACGAGTTGATACCAACACACCATATACACCTAAAGCACAAAATGTTAGTAAAAGTTCTGCTACAAACTGTGCAATAAATTTGTTAATGCGTGAATTTTTATGCTGAAATTTACTTTAATCTGATATTAAACCGAAATTTAACAATTAATCTGAACTTGAAAACTGAAAATTTGACAACTGCAATATTTAGTTAAATTCGAAACAAGTTCTATAAAAAACTGGATTTAAAATACTGAAAACTGAGTGGCAGAAATCTAAAATAAAATTTTCAGTAGAATTAAAGAAACAATCTGAAATAGCAGTGAAAGCTGAAAGCTGAAACTTGACAATAAACCTGAATTTAATAACTAAAAGTTCACAACTTAAAATGGAGTTGTAAAAACTGAAAACTGCAAAAATCTGGTGTTAAAATTTAAAAACAAGAAATATTATCTAAAATTAACGAGAGAAAAAAACTGAAAGTTGAAAATTGACATAAAAGCTGAAAATAATAACTACCTGAATTTAATAACAAAAGCTGTCACTTGAAATTCAAATTAAAAATTGATTAAAATGTTATGTTGAAATTCAAACTACAAGCTGAAACGTATTATGAAATGCTGAAAATTCAAGAAGTTGAATGCAATTCAAAATCAAAATATTTATGTTAAAGCTGATCTAAAAGTAATAATTTCGATTAAAAAACATGAAGTTGAAACTCGATATTTAAGTTAAAATTAAATTAAACTGAAGTTGAAGTTGAACCTGATATTTGGCAATTCATAGTTGAAACTCAAAACTGAAAATTAAAATGTAAAATCTAAAAATTCATGAACTACTTAAAACCAACCCAAATGTAATTCTGAACTACAAATGCAACCTGAAATACTAAAAACTGAAGAATTTGAATATTAAAAGTCAAAAAACATAAAACTTCAAAACTAAAAATTCAAAAAGGAAGTGCACAAAGCTAAAACTTGACATTAAATCTAAAAATAAATAAAACTGAAAGCTAAAATTAATAATTATTTCTGAAATCTATCACCAGAAATTCAAATTAGAAATCAATAAAATGTTATGTTGGAATTCAAACTCTAAGTTGAAGCGCATTAAAAACAACTGAACCTGAAATACTGAAAACTGAAGTAGTTGAATGAAGTTCGAAATCAAAAAATCTTAAATCTCATATAAAGTGAATAATTTAGATTGAAAAGCTGAAAGTTGAAATTGACATTTAATAACTCAAAGCTGCCTTTTAAAACTCAAAATTGAAATGTGAAAATTAAAAATTTGTAAACTAAAAATCGACAAAAACGTTATTTTGAACTCCAGACGTAATCTGAAACGATGAAAACTGAAGAATTTCAATATTAATAACATAAAATCTAAAAAATACAAATTCTGAAGTAATACTGAAAGCTGAAACTTGGCATTAAATCCGAAAGCTGAAAAAAATATAACAACTAAGAACCACAAAACTCGTTGCAGTTTCGAGTTCAGAATTTACCATTAATTTTCAGCTCCAGTGTCAAATTTCACTTTTCACTCAGGTGTTTAATAACATTCAAAGATTTTCTTGATTTTTGACTTTTAAGGCTGAATTTTATCAGTTACCAGCTTTTCGCGCACTTTTAGTAACTTTTGTTTACATTTGAGCTTAATTTTAAACTGTCAAAATTTAAATTTGAAATGAATTAATATTAATAACAGTCTAGAACTTCTTTCAATTTTCACCTTTTATTTTTCAATTTTCAGATGTCACTTCAATCCAGCCTTTAATTTTATTAATTTTCATTTTTAATATCAAGTTGCCGATTTTTCAAAAATTCTTGAAATTTCTGGCTTTAGTACTTTTATCACTTGACTTTTTCAGCTTTCAGTGTTTCAGAATCAGCTTTTATGGTGTTTCGATTCTTGAAAGAAATGTTGAAAGCTGAAACTTGACATTAAACCTGACAGTGAACAAAACTGAAAGCTTGAAGCTTACATTAGTAATCTGAATTAATAACGAAAAACCGTGAATCCGAAAAGGAAAATGTGAAATCTGAAAACTTAAATCAAAAATTGATTAAAATGCTATGTAAAAATTCAAACTCTAAACTGAAACAGACGTTATGAAAGCTGAATCTAAAACACTGAAAACAGATATCTTGTGGAAGTCCACAACAATTTAAAGTGAAATCTACTGAAACCGAAAAGGAATAAAACTGAAAAATAAAATGCAAAACTGCACTGCACCAGCCATTAGCTTTGTGCTGCGAGAAATGAGACTTTGTAAACTGGTACTAATATAACGTGTACACCTAAAATATAGAATTTTATTAAAATTTATCCGCGCACAAGAAACGATGAGAAATGTGTGTACATTTTTTCTATTCGTGAGTTATGCGGTGGACCTCCTCTGCACCTCCGCAATAAACTGTGGCAATAAATCTGTTTTTCTGTGAATTCTTCTAGTCGTCTGAAAATGCGAACTTCAGCCGAAATTTTCCGTAAAACGTGAATGATCCGGAGATAGAGCAAGTTGCATTTTGTTGCCAACTGTGATCATAAAACCGCCCAGATTGGTTTCAATAAATCAAATTTGGCTGAGTGAGCGATATTAAACATGTGATCTGTCCATTACAAGCGACCTGGCTCATGATTCCGGTGCAGTTTTACCTGGAACGTGTGCCTGTTGTTATGGTAACAGGGTGCCGCCCCTGTACAACAGATGCAAACATTTTCCGGTTCTTAGGGCTGTGTACAGGGTGGCTCCATTGTAATAAATCTCAGTTCGGAGATTTTCCTCTAACGCGATTTAAACTGTGAACTATGTCCGGAGAGTCGTCGTTAATCCGATTAGACGGTTAATTTTATTTCCGTAAATAAATAAGGACCTTGTTAGACACACAATGAGGTTTCTTAAAGTACAGCTCGAGACGAAATTCGACATCTAATTCGAATTGCGCAATCAATTATGCAAAGGCTGAAAGTTACGAGGGGAGGAGAAACGAGACTGCAAGGAAAGTAAACAGAACTGGGCAATTTTTAATTCGTGTTTTAGTTTTCGGTTTTCTGCACCATTTCTCTTCCGCACTGTGCGCCCATTCGTCACCAATTTCAATTTAAACCTTCGCCGAAATGTCGGATTTCAATTTTAGATTAGGTTTGCGATTCCAATTTCGAGTTTAAACATTTAAGCTCTTCTGTTAGCTTTTTCAGTTTCAACCCATCTTTTAATCTCGTTATAGACTTTTTTGATTCATTTTCAGCTTTAATCTTATATTTCAGTTTCGAATTCGAATTCAGCAGTCTTCTGGTCTCAGGTGTTAGACTTCAAATGTAAGTTTCATCATTTCAGCTTTCAGTTATGTCAAATTTTCGAGATTTTTTTCAATTTTCAAGATCTGAATTTTGAATTTCATTCACTTTCAACTTGCAATCTTTCGCCGTTTTTTCCATTTTTGATAACTTTTAAATATTTTCTGTTTCGGATTATTAGCACTCAACTTCAACTTTCAGTTTTATTCATGTTCAGCTTCAATGTCTAGTTTCAGCTAATATTTTTGTAGATCAATGGATTTTCATTTAGAAATTTTCAGCTTTTGCATGTGATTTTTCAGTCTTTAGTTTTAACTTCATTCAGCTTCATGTTACAATTTTCTTCTCTGAAGTTTTAGTTTACGCATACATTAAAATTGTTGCTTTTTAAAGCTTCTGTTTCAGTTGACCTTGAATTTTTATATATTTTAATAGAATTTTGATTTAGCTACAAGTTTTCAGTTTTCACATTTCAATTTTCAGTTTCAAGTTCTTAGTTATTAATTTAATTTCGACCTTCAGCTTTATTCATTTTCGGATTTAAATTTTAGATTTTGAAATTTTGAATTTATGAATTTAAAATTTTTCTCAACTCCACGTAACATTTTAGTTGTCAGTTTTTATTTTCAATTTTCAATTTTAAATTTCAGCTCTTAATTATTCCATATCAAGTTGAACTTAAATTTTCAATTTCAGTTCCAATGTCAAATTTTAGCTTACCAATTTTAATTTCTAGTTACTAATATTAATGCTTTAAGTTTTCTTTTCTAGATTCTGAGTTTTCATCACTCAACTTTTTCAATTTTCAGCGTTTCAAGTTGAACTTTTCATGATGTCTTGAATTTAATCGATTTTTTAATTTGCATCTTTTCACTTCTCACGTTTTATTTTTCAAATAGCCTTTTGTAAATAAATTCAGAATGAGTTTGTTTTATGGTTGTTTACTTATGACACTGCAGCTTTCCGCTTTGATTTTCTCATCGTTGTTTTTAGGTGATTTTTTAATAATATTTCTTATTTTTAAGCTTCTAGCATTCGATTTTTTGTACTTTTTAATTTTTCGATTTTATTTTATCAATATCTGTTCCAGCTTCGATTTCGAGGTTTTGTTTCATTCACTTTCAGCTTCAACGTCAAATCTCACTTTTCAGCAGTTCTCTTCTGCCTTTCAATTTTTGATCAATTCTAAAGATTTTCTTCGTTTTTAGACTTTCATACTAATGAACTTTAGTGCTGAAACTGTTTCAGTTTCAGTTTCAGTTTTCGCAAATTCTATAACTTTACACTTTAGCTTAAATAAAGAAAGTTTCAATTTGATTTTTTTTTTAATTTTTGCATTTTATTTTTCAGTTTTCAGGTGTCAATTTCTGACTAATAAATTCAGGACTAAAATCAACTTTCACCCAGCTTCCAGTTTTATTGACTTTTCTGGAAATTTTTGAACTTTGTTTTTGGATTTCTAACAGTTCTTCGGCTTTTAGTGTTGAGCTTTTATGATGTTTTGATAAATTTTTTATTATCAGTTTTCACATATTAATTTTAACTTAAGATGTCAAATTTTAGTGGTTTAATTCAGAAATTAATCTCAAATTTCAGCTTTCACTTTTTCTTCATGTCATCTTGTCTTGGACTTCTGACACACAACTTTTTCAGCTTTCAATTTTTCAAATATTTTAATTCACGTATTTCCAGATATGATTTTTTTTTTTGAACTCCTAACTTGTTCAGGGTTCGCTGTTTCAGTTTCAGATTTTCATAGAGCCTGTAGTCTGAAGCCTTGATTATCGCTTTATTTTTATACATTTTACTTTCGTGTTTCCCTTATGACTTTAGTTTTCCCTCCTACATATGAGCTTTAGTCTTGAAGCGCATCTTCACTCAAATTCTCTGAAATGTCTATATGTAGGAACTATAATAATCCACTCTTCCTCTTCAAATATTTATTATTTCCGTCAAAACACAGACGTAATAAAGGCAACACGACCATCAACATCACCCATAAAAGATAAACGTGCGAACCGAGACGACTTTAATTTCTTATGAGGCGCCACTTGCTTTGAAATTTAAGAAATTTAATATTAATCCTGGCCACTATTAACGAAAAATCGAAATTTAATTAAAAAACCACCACCCCAAAACCGTTCTGTATTCGCCTCATGCACCTTCCTCCACCCTTTACCTTTGTCGTTTCCTCACTAATTCACGATGCAAATACTGAATCGCTATGATCGCTATCAGAATAGTAAATTATATCAATCACAGGGGACTGACGCTTAGTTATATTAGGGTTGCTTCTCATTTATTCACGCTCTCGTTACGGTTACGAGTTTAAATTTGCGCATCTGCAATAGACAGGAACGAACTACATATAACTAAAAAAAAGATTTTTATTGCTCGTAATTCTATTATTCTATTATTCTTCAGCTGTTATAAACTCGCCCGCTTCTACAACAAATTCGGTTTTTCTGTTTATTTCGCGCGTTTTACGACCCACAACACGTCAGTCACGCCGAATAAATTTCCAACCATTGTTTAAGCGAACCGACTTTTGGTTAACATTATGCGTTATCGAGTAGTTATGCCGAGTGTGTGATAATGGTGTAATTCCAAGGTCAAATCAATCGATACCGAACGAAAAAACAACCTAGAGCCTCGCTCTCGTGATTTTTTCCATCCGTTTAATATTCATCCACGGCCAACTACAACGAAACTCCGCTAAAGGCTAGTTCTCATCGATTATTGAAAACGCGCGTCATAAATGTTAAATGACGACTGTCATTAAATTCAGCCTCTACTCTGCGAAGTCGATGAAATATTAACAAACTTTGACATCCATAATCCACGTGTTTGCCTGATTTATTTCTAAAATTCACGGAACCAAGCGTCACTTACGAACGGATAGAATCGGTCCCGAACGAGAACCTTGAGGGACGCTTTCTTGCTTCGAACGAATTGTGATTAATTCAACGGTATCAAGATGGCTTCGCCACTATGACTGCGCTAATGTCGCAGACATTCCTGCATTTTGGTGGCAAATGCTGCCCGTGTGCGATAGGATCGTGCCGTAACAGGAGCCTTGTGGGACCCCTCCAGTCCTGAAATTTCAATTAATGCAAATGCGCCTAAGTAGAAATGTAAATTATTATTAGTCGAGATGAGAGCTGAAGTTCCCGTTTGAAAAAAGCCCATTACGGGGATAACTTTAATTAAATCAGGACGAGAGCGGTTCGTGTCGGCCATTAGGTTAATTGAGTTGCGTTGTGAATTTTGGTGCATCGTCGGCTGCAGTGGCGTAGAAATAATCGGGATTTGTTTTGCTTCCTTTATTGCTAATCGAATCTGTGTTGTGTTGCAGCCGTCTCTTCGGTTGGCATTATCGCGTTTAAACGCTTTCGCGGAAATTTAAAGTTCGGAAACGAATATCGATCGGACGTCGACAACTTCGAATTGAGTGGCTGGTCGCGGAACAAATGAGTGACAAGTTCGCCTAATGTCGAAGTGGATACTTTGGGAGTAATTAAAATATGTCTGTGTGGGGAAACATGCGATTGTGTTTGCATAGTGGTTGGGTTTTTTGTTTTATTTTCGTTTGGGATCAATGTCGTTTTCCACACTTGTCACTCGAAATGACATGACCCGTACTGCAAAACTCTGTCCACTAGTTTTCTAGAAAATTACAAAAATTTGCAAGAACTGTTGAAATTTTCGAATAATTTAAAAATTTTAATTTTGTTTCGGTTAAAACTTTTGTTAAATTTGTATCTCTTGTCGTTTTAATTTAAATAGAGGCAGGTTTAGTTTACCATTTCAGAATTCGCTTTAGATTCGAATTTAGACCTCAACCAAACATTTCGATTGGTTACCAGAATTTGATTGTTAAATTCAAGTCTTATTTGCTGCTTCAACGTCAAGTTTACACTTTCTATTTTTGACCTTCGATAAACTTTAACGATTTAAGATTAAAGATACTTTGTTCTTGAGTTTTAGCACTCAGTTTCATCAATCTTTATTGTTTCAACTTCAGCTATTTGTTGAATCTGTANNCTTTCCCTTTTCCCTACCTAATTTGTTTTATTGGAACTAACATATAGTGTGTGGTCAGCGAACCAATCGAAAATTTCATTTAATAACATTTTGTGGGTTCTTTATTCATCGAACAAAACTAAATACAAAAACGGTTCAAGATATAGAAATGCAAAATGACATATGGGCATTTCACTCCTCATTGCACACCCCCAACAACACATCACGACCTTGAGATCGAAGGAAAAAGTGATATAATTTTCGATCGGTTGGGTCGATTTATAGACACATAGATTCAAAAATATATGATAACCTCGAAATGAACTTGAAAATGAAGATGAAAGGTACAAAATGTTAAAACATTCAACTAATTGGGCCGATTTCGGTCACACTTGGTAAATAGGTTAGTCAACTTAATACTCAAATCGCATCGTTCTCTATTTCATTTTAAGAAATAATAAAATGTACAAAAATAAATCTCGGGTTTGACCAAAATTGCAAGAAAAATTCAAGCAAATAGTCGCATAATCGCATTCATAAGGTGTGAATCTAGGCCGTTAGACTTAAAACTCTAAAAACTTTCGAACTAAAAATTTCAGAAAAATTGAAATATTAGGCATTCTTAGCCAATTTTTTTGATAGTTTCATATAGGAAATGGAACGAGTAATCCAACATAGCTAACCACATCGCTCTAACTTTTTCAATCCTTGAAATATTTAAATAAATTTCTATTTAACATTACTTTCAACTTCAGTTTCAAATGTTGACATTAATGCAACATTGTTATCGATTTTCGATTTAGAAGTTCTTATTATTATTAATTATTTAGGTCAAGCATCAATTTCCATACCAACTTTGAGTTTAATTTACCTTCACCCTTCAATTTTTCACATCCAATTTTCAGTTCTCGGTCACTCGATTTTAGTTTTTTGGACTTTCAGAATTCAAGTTCACCTTTTTTGTCGACATTTTTCCTTAAGCAAGTTTCAGTCAGCGTCAAATTTTCGTCAAAAGCGGCTACGGTTGGTTAATTACAAATCGAAAAATTCCCAAAAAATAAACCACTGAATTGAGTCACCCCCTACATTCACGCATATTTTTATAATAAAGCTTCCGGCTCCTTTGAAGCACGCTTAAATTCGATAAAAGTTCACAAGACTTTAAATAGAACGCCGCCACTTCACTTCTGATGTCGTTTAACATCCAATAATTGAGTGTTGAAACGTTCAAAAATCTGTTTTTGCATGTTTGCCGCACATAAAAATAAAAATAACTTGCGTAATTTTTCTGAGTGATACATCGCTCATTTCTGGATTTCGTATCGGGCGGAATTTTTCTCGATTTCAATACCTATTGCCGACAACAAGAAAGAAGAAGATGAATGGTAAACAAACAAATCATATTTCAAATTGAAATCAACGCCAAATTAAGGTTTGAAAAATTGAACAACATTTGTCACCATTGAAAATTGTTGTAGTTGTAGGCAATCGTGGGGATTCATAAGAAGTATAGTTATCGTTAAAGAGAAACGTTTTTAGATAATTATAGAGGAGTACACTGTTTGTTTCACAACTTCAATCAATATTCATTGCGCCGTTATGGATATTGCTAGGTAAACGCAAAATGCTCATTTGTAATTTGAAACAACGCGTTCACCTCCACATTAATTTTTCCACCGCTCCTTGTAGCTCCGAGCTAAAACTTTTTTGTGCATTTTTCTATTATTTTCGTTCCGATTGCGCGTAAAATCCGGCAACAAAAACAAACTTTACTTACTCAAACAAACTCCAATACGGAGTACATCTGATCAAACAAAGGCCAACTTCTCCGTGTTTTTCATCGATCAAAATCCCCGAGTTGTGCACAAAGCAAATGAAGTTTGATGGTCTTCGAGGTGGTTCTATTTTTAAAAGAAAAATAAATGGTCTCTCGGACATGGCGAATTTCGAATGAAACGCATCAAAGTGACACGATCAATTTTTCACGAGTTTAATAAAATTAGATGCGAAAAGAGTTTTTTTCGATGCATAATTTCAACTCTGATTTATTGTTTGGAAATAGGAGTTGGCACGGTTAGCTGGATAAACAGCCACAATGTGTTGAAAATACCTGAAAGAATTCTACACCGACATCATCTGATATTAATTTGTTCGATGACGTAAACAAGATAAATTATTTCGAAGGAAGGAGGTTGGTGGCGCGATCTGAGGCGTTATGCAACCAGGATTTCGTCAAGTTACCGCTCTTGATTGATTTTATTTCTGGAATCCACACAAAAGAAAACACGTTCTGAATTAATAAAATTTGAATCAAAGTAGTGGTTTAAATTTGGAAGAAATATGTTGCATTTCGAAAACCGAAATTCTTCAGTGGTTCGAAAGTGATCAATATGTTTAGAATTTACAAGAGATAATTAATTAACCAAAGAAAGACAAAATGTAAATGGAAAACTTGATTTAGAACCTTAATAAAATCGTTCTTTGAGGCTGAAAGTTTCGGGAAACTAAAAAAACATTTTTGGCAAGCTTTCCTAATAAATTAGTTCCAAAACACAATTATTCACAATGAGCGCAAACAACAGGTAATTTTTGAAAAACATTCAAAAAGAAAATGTTTCATTACGGACTAGAAGTTGCAATAAAATTGAAAAATTAGTTTGGCAAGACTGACGATTTTCGATGTGTGATGTCTTCAAACTGGGCGACCCGACTGTGAAAATTTGAAATTTTTATGTCGAATATAAATTGTTGACTTTTGATCGAAATCGTTCTTCGAAGTCGAAAATTTCAGTTCAACTGAAACATTGTTTTTTTACAAAGTAAGTTAATAAGTGAACTAAATAATTTTTTTTTTTCTCTAAAACTTAAAAAAAATTGATAATATTAATTCGAGAATTAAAACTCGTTACCCCATCTAGATTATTTCCACAAGAAAGAATGTCGAGAAAAGTGGAAAATTAGAAACTTTCTGATTTTCGAAATGCAAATTTCCCTGTGAATGATTTCCAATATTTGTATTAATCTGAAACGGTCTCATCGAAGACTATAATTATGTCATTATATCAAAATTCTGCTTTTTACAAAATTTTGAAAACTCTGGCAAAGCTAAATCCATTTTTTTAAATCGCCTTTTGAAATTAAAAATTCGAAAAAATTTAGATTTAAATTAAATTTAGTCTTAGGCAAAATTCAACAATTTGAATATCATCTAAACTAAACTAAACTAATTCCACATAAAAGAATGTCGAAATGACAAAAGCCATTTTGCGATTTTCAAAAAATACCTTATCCATGACATGAATATTCCGATTTCAAAAATTCAAATTAATTTAAAAATATCTCATTGAATAGCACGTCGCATGTGGAGCTTAATTTTTTTTATTAACGTTTAAAAATTCATTATAATAGAAAATTGCACTCTGTTTAAATTAATCACATAATGTCAAAATAAGCACAAGAAATTTAAAATTTTACCATTTTCGAAAAAGCTGTTTTTTTACATATGTAGCATATGTAACTCAAAACTTGGTTTTTTGAAATTGAACAATTCGAAAAATTAAAAATCGTTTTTAGCACGATCTAACAGCAGCGTCGACTTTATCATTCTACTTGAATTATTTAAAGTGTTAAATTAGTTAAATTCGAAAAAAATCTCAAAATAAATTTAAAAAAGGAATTTTGAAATTTGGTCGTTTCGTTTTTACATGGATCGATTTCAAAGATTTATAAAACTAGAAACATCACATTGAAAACATTAAAACTTTGACTAAAATTGCTCTCTAAAGTTGATTATGTTAATAAAATTGAAAAATCATTCATTAACAGTGGAAATTAAATAATGTTTTTTTTAATTTTCCAATTTTCAAAAATCTTTTACATAATCGGCCTCACAACTTTCTTATCAAAAAGGGTAACTGTCACACATGTGTGCTTCAAAATTTTTTATTTTTAGGCCCAAATCATTATTGGAGGTTAATATTTCCAATGAACCAAACCAAAAAAATTATGAAATTTTGCTATGGCAATTTTGCAAATATAGAACCTTCACAATGATTTTTTCTATTTTTATGTTTTTTACGATTTTTAGGGCGCGCTATGAATAATTTAAAAAATCATAAAAGCATTTGATAATTTTAAAAATTTAAGATATAAACGATGACGCCTTAAATTTAAAATTTTGATGATTCATCTTCAAAAATTTGTAAACATTAAATTTTGAATCTTTACAATTTTCGACGTTATCAACTTTCCAAAATTCAAACGAAACTATGAATAAATTTTTGATATTTTCAAACTGAAAATTCGAAAAAAATGGAAACAACTATATCTAAAAACATAACTGTCGATCTTTTTGAGCAACTTACCCTAGAAATTCAAAAATAATTCTGCGTCAATTTCATCCAGAAGTAAGTAAAATTTTGATTTTTTTCCAAAATCGCCAGTATGCTATGATTAAACAGTTCGATGTTTATTAATATATTTTTAAATCCTCCACGACATTTTAACATCCCGAAACCAGTTCACCAATAAACAAAAATTTTCGAAAAAACACTTTCTGATTTGCATCCAACATAAACTGATCAATTTAAAAAAGTAAACAAACAGAAAAACTGTATAACCTTGCCTTTCTATTTGTGTACAGAGTGAATTTTTATTTCGACTTCGTGATTAATATTCTTTGATGTTCGATATAAATTTCGAAAAAACCAAAATTTCAACACAGGAAAGCTGCCGCTACGTCAATCCTTACTCACGTGTTTAAAATCGCTTCGTATCCGCGCTGAAACACAAATTTCCTGCTTGCAGCGATAGCGGAAGACCCAATTTACATTCTGTCCAATAATTTTCTCCAACAAATAAATAGAAACTCGGTCGGTAATTAGCCCAAATTTTTCCCAAACTGTTCCTGACTTCTTGATGGCTCAATAATTGATAGATTAGACACGAACGAACACGAAACACGCAATGTTTCGCATAATTCTGTTCTCGACGGACACCTCTTATGCAAGGATAATGACAATATTTATAGAAAATAGTCGCGTTCACCTCTAAAGTGGGCGTCAAACCAAATTAATTGCATTTTGTCTCCTAACGATCCTTCCTGGTTGACAAACATTTTTCATAAACTCAAAAATGCACTCTCAAACTCATAAACATAATATTTTACAAATTTTATGAGGTCCCGGCCATAAATTAACATATTTTTAGCCAATTAACGTCAGTGGCGTAACTCGAATCGATTTGAATTATTATAATTCTCTCTCGGGGGAGGTGGACAGGTATAAACAAATAACTCACTTCTGATTCACAAAATATTTTTTCCGTTGTAATAATGTTCGCGATGGCAAAACTCCAAGCTGATTTTACTAAGTTGTACTTGCCGTAATTAATTCTTTCACTTTTCCGAATAATCAAGGGGTTGAATCACCACTATCAAATATGCAAGGAAGGAAAGGGTCGATGAAGAAGGGTGGAACATCGTGAACCTTTCTGCAGGGCACTCGTTAAATAATTAACTTGCAGGCTGAAAAACGCTGAAATCCTGTATTATTCTTTTTCATTTTTTGCATGTTTTTCGCCTGTTTTAGGGACTAAAAATAGACTTAAATTTTTGGTGTTCGCTGCTATTTTGTTAGGGCGTGCGTGAGGTATCAAGTAATTGAGTCCGGAGTGAAAGGGTCCGGATCAAGTTTGTTGAAGTCGGATTAATTAACAACCTCTGGAAATGTAAACGATACCTCTTCGAGAACAAGTGGTCTTGGAGGACAAAAGTTTCAAATATTTTCGTTGGTGTAAATTGGTTAGCTTCTTTTATCAAAACAATTTACAATCGAATTTCTTTGGTACGAAATTTGAAAATTTCTAAAATAGTTTAATTTTATTTTTGATTTTTTCATTACTCTTTAAACAAAGGGTTATTAAGAAGCAAATCTAAATTTAATTTTTTATCTTCATTATGTCTTGTAGTATCTCTATTAAAAATCAAGAAGTCGATTTTTTCGAATTTTTGATAGCACGGAAATTCAACATTCAAAGATCAGATTTCATAATCCTTTCTTCAGGTTACGTAAAAAGCTTTGCTACCTTTCCAATTTTTCTCTTTTTACTAAATGTTTCATAAATCAGTTCATATTTTTCACCATGTAGTGATTTTTTTGAATTTATTTCCATCTGATTCTACTTCATACACTTCTCTACACAATGTAAAAATTAGTTATTTATATCTCTTTAACAATAAAAATAAAGGAAAGAGAGATAACAAACCAAGAAGATCTAAACCTTAACATAACAAAAAGGATAATTCCCTATTTGAACAAAATGCCGCCTTATTGGGAAATAAATTTTATTTTTAAATTTCGAGTTTTAATTGTTTTAATTTAATTTAATTAGCCTCTACTAAAAATTAAGAAAACGATTTTTTTAGGATTTTGAATTTGTTTTTTTTTCTGAATTGTAAAAGCTTTAATGCAGGCTGTCTCACAAAAAATGCCTCAAGCCGTAGCTCGTCTATTTATTATCCGATTTGAACAAATTGAAAACCAAACGAAATGATTGCCAAAATACTACAATCAGGCGCTCACTGCATTTTTTTTTCAATATCAATTTTAATGTCATACGGGAGCCTATTTTTTATTTTAAATGGTAACAAATATTTTTTTAAATTTATGACGGTAAAGGTTTCTTCTGAATCCACAACAAGTTGACTTTGGTACAAGATTTGTTAGAAAAAAAAATGTTTGTCCAAATTGAAACTAAAATTTAAAAATTCTCAAGCCTGCCATGAAAAACAATAAAAAATAAGTGAGAAAGGCTTAAATGACAATAATCGCAATTTGAGTTCTGAAAGTTTTCCACAGCCCATTTGAAAATTTTGTAATTTAATTGAAACACTCAACTTAATTTTCCTAATTTTTTTTCTAATAAATGAATTTGTTAGCATTGTTGCATTGATAAAAATGTCTATAGAGATCAATTTAAAAAAATATACGTTGTGGTTTGAAAAAAATGTTGACTCACGTTTGACCTAGAGTTGATGTTGAAAAAAAAATCGTATATAGGGTCTGTTTGTAAGATTTATCCAATAATGTTAGTCTGTATAGTAAAATCATTAATAGAAATTTGAAAATTTTCAGAATTCAAGATTTACCGTTTTTCTTACATAAGATGTTCAAATCTATTATATTATTTTAGAAAATAAGTTTGATTTTAATTATTAGACTGAAAAATCTTTTATTTAAAGTTTGACAACTTACAAAGTTCAACTTTTTTTGCATTTATTGCAAAAATCGCCTTTCGATACTTACTGGAAATGACACAGATTATCCAAAAATAATTTTCTTTTCTTTAATAACAATTTTCAAAATTTCAAGTGTTTCATATTTAAACTTACTTTAAGCTTTTGTCTAAAATTCTACTTTTTCTGAGAGTAAAAATAGTAAAAATGTTCCCTTTTTTTTATACAGAACATTAGGTCCTTGATGACTTTTTTCTCTATTGTCTGAACAAGCGACCATCATATTAGGAATTAAGTTTAATTTGAGGTATGTAAGTAATGTAATTACGAATTAAAAACCAAAAAATTGAAAACACAAAGTGCCATATATTTTTGGAATTTTTTTCCGAAAAACTTCCCGAAACCCAAGGGATAACTTTAACTTTAAAAAAATTGAATTTTTTTATTACTACGATTTTCACATGTTTTCCTGTTTTTTATTTTTCTTTAAACCAGATTATACATTAGGTATGCCATTTTTACCTCATTACGAAAGCTACTTCTATTTCATAATAAAAAATGATCAAAAAAAGTGGAATTAGACGTGAAAATCTAAATCTTACAGTCGCAAAATGAGAAAATAAACTGAAAATTTACAAATTCAAAATTCTGTTTTTTTAATTAAGGTGTTGAAATCTCCTAAGTTATTTTTGACTTTCCTTATTTTTTAAACAGAAGGCCATTATGTTGAAAAAGAAGTGTAATTTTCATTATGTATTTTACAATTAATAAATACAAACTAAAAGTGAAAAAATCAATTCGTTTTTGTAATTGTTAAGAAAAATTACATGTCTTCAATCTTAGTCATTATATCAGGAAATAAATTTAATTTTCAATTTTCATTACACATATCTTAATTATTTAAAAATTCTGAAAACACCTTTATCTCAATATAAAAACTGATTCCCACGTCTTTTTGAAATGGTTGTTAAGGTACATGCACTAAAGTTAAGGTAAACCGACCCCCACCCGGTTTCTAGTACTATCTAAGGGTTGAAGAGAAACCACCAAGATTCAACATCAAGCGCTTGAGCCGACAAGTCGAAAATAGAACCTTAATGCTAACCTAAGTCTTTTAATCTGAAACATAAAATCAAGTAATCACCGCACGGGTTGCATATGGTCCTTCGAGTCGGATTAAATGACTAAAAACGAAAAATCAAGTCAAAAACGTATTAGAAAACAAAACAGTTAAATCA
>QDEB01112526.1:0-12103 GCA_004193795.1 Asbolus verrucosus | reverse complement strand
TGGCACTAATTTCCAAACGTGGATGTAACAAGGGAACGAACACGAGCTTATGGAATTTATTTTCTGCAATGGAAATTATCCAAAATTTTTGGCCTTCCTAATTGAGCTGCGATATTGATGCAGTGATAAAGCTGGTTCATTATTAAAGATTTTTTTATGAAGATTGCAGTTTTTAAAAACAAATTACTTTCCACTGCATGAAGCGCTTTTCTAAAATATTGTGTGATCGGTTGATATTTATTTTTAATTCTTTTAGCAGATTGCTAGATTGATCAACATGCACCTCTAAACGAATATTTTGTCAGAACTAAAGGGATTCCATCCTTTGTACCATAATGGCACCCTTGCAAAATTTCATTTTAACCTTCAAAATATCACATTGGGTTAAACAAGACCGACAGTCTGACGGAATTAAAAATATACATATTTCCGTCTATTTCCCCTGTCGAGGGTACAGGAAAGTCAATTTCTTTTATAAAAATGCCATTTTGAAGTACTTGGGTTAAAAAGTGTCTCAAAACCATCACACCAGTGATGTTATTTAAGATTAAAGCCATTGCTTCCGATTTTTGCGAATTCCAGGTGAGCGTGCATCTGCTGCGGTTTGTAATTTTCGAATGCAGTACAGCCAACGTTCGTAATTAACAGTTAGAGAGATAAGGATCAAACAAAAAGTCTTTCACGGTCTTATGCGGCATGCCATTTCGAAACAAAATTTTTCATTTCCTGATAAAATTCCCCATCATTTTTATTACACGTTAATAATAATAATTATCACACGAGATTTAATCGTGGGCAGTATATTTAGTTTTATTAATTTCACAGTCGAGAAAAAATTGTTTGTAGCAATTACATAGCTATGTGTGACACTTCCTTCATTGCTTGTTTAATAACTGATATCATTTCACTTGTGCTTGCCCCTCGGCTATATGCAAGGTTAGCTTAACCATGGTGTCTAGACAATAGTCACGCTCGTTATTTCACCTAGAGATGATTTAGATGGAAAAAATCAACTGTACGCCGTTCAGATGGGAAAAAAGAGAAAAAATTCTTGGCGAGATTAAATTCAATTGCTTCTGGAAGTGTTTCGCGTAACACCGGCAGGCAAACTTGCATCAATAATTGCTTTCTGTGTCTTTTTCCAACTTGTTCTACGATTTGAATAGCGAAACAGGCTTGTTCTGTCTCGACGTAATTCATGCATCGGAGTGTATCTGATTAAAAAAGACAATTAATCAAGCGCTGGAGAAGATGTTAGTGGCAGAGCGCCGTAAACCATCGCCAATCAGAGGTAGAGGCACCAACATAAAACTGCCTCAACATCTCGCTATAACTAATTATTATTTATGTAAAGCCCGTCTCTGGGTTGTGTGGGTTACTTTCAGCACCACGAGATTTTTACTTTCTCATCGTAAACAACTAGCTCCTGACCAAAACGAAAAATCGGAGGTTAAATTGAGAATTTATTACAAATTTTAATCGAACATCCTGTCTTTTTGGAATCCGCTTTTGATGTATGGTCTACGTGATTGCGCAGTCTCGGTAGTCGGAATATTTCGTGTAATAACGAGCCAGCAAACAAGAGTTACTCAAAATTCTCAAATACGAACTGTTGACCATATTATTTTCAGGAAAAAAAATACTGAAAAATTCTGCAACAGCGTGCTCTGTTGTTTCAGAAAATACGGAATTGAAAAAATTTTGAACATTCACTGAACAAACGTTTTCAGCTGTGTTGCTACAACATATCAAAATTTGTCCAGGGCGTTGAGTAAATAAGCAAATTTTAAATTTTCCCGTTTTTATCAAAACAAACTCAGATGCAATTTTCAATTAATTATCTCAGGACTGTTGATTATTTTTATTTTTTGTAAATTAGTCCCAAATATTTGAGAGAACATCCATTCTGACAAAAACAATGTAAAATTGAATAAAACCCTACAGTCTTACAAAAAAAATGCATTTTTCTTCGGCGCTCTTATAAAAAAATTTTAGCGTCATGTTACAAAAAATATTCCTGAATATTATAACATCATCTTCAGCGATAATTTTAGAGAGATCACAATAGGACTTTTTGAAAATATAAAAATCAACCGAATCTTCACCATGGAGATGGCTTTCTAAAAACATTGTTTGAAATAAATTTGAATTCGGTAAGTGCTATCAGTAATTGTAACTATCACCGATGCCTCTTCCCTTGATGAATACGACAAAATCTAACTAGACAAAACCTTAACTGCTGACAGCACTTGTCGCAGTCGACTTTCAAACATTTTGTTATTAACCTATAGAGCTAAATTTGCAATAATTACTACCATATGGATTGTCATTGACATAAAAATTAAAAATTTAATGATCGCGTCAAGGATTTCTGCAGGCATTTTCGGACGCTTTTGAGGAAGCATTCTAGGTTGAAATTAACGGACCCATCAAAAGTCATGGTTGTCTAACCCTTAATTACGGCGAATACGCACTGGTAAATTCGCATCCATTTCTTCTGGGCGCGATATGGTCCGTTTTTCGTGCTCCGCGTCCAATTAAAAGGTAAAAGCCTCAAGAGCAAGAGCGAAATCCGTTCCAGCGAACCAACAACAACTTTTTCCACGGACCATACGTAGTCGTAATATATAGTTAATTTGTCACGCTCTGCTTCAAAGTGGTGTCTGTATAATTAAACGTAATATATTTAATCGCTTGTCAACCGTGCTATTTACTGTGGCAATTAGCAAATTAAAATTATTGTCTGTTTTTTTTCCGTCTGGTGTGAGTCCGAAACGATTATTGTTAAATTTGATTGGTCGCATTTTACGCCGGAATTGTTGGTGAGCCTTAATCGGCCAATTACCTCTCCTACACAACCAGTTAACGTTTTCCAATAAAGCAAGAACTGCACTTGTCATTATTTATGACGCGAAAGAAAACTGGAAAGCTGCATCCGGCGCTGCATCCACTTCATCAAGAAAGGTGATCCAGCTGGATGAGTTCTGCGCTATTTGTTAGCGTGTTGGCTGACAGAAGCTCTGAAAATAATAAATGCTGGAATTATCGCTTCTTCAGTGTTAATTGACAGGGAGTCCGTCCTCGGACAGATTAGCCGTGTGTTTATTATATTATAATTGCAAATGGGACCGGATTGAAGATTTGAGATTTTTGCACCCGCTGAAAAATTTATCAACGAATGTCTGAAAGCTTCCTCGACGTGGAATAATGGTAAGCTCGGAATAGCAACGACAACTACCGCGGCGGATGGAGGACAGATTAGACCGCGACATTAGCATACTGGGTAATACAGAAGCTGTGCTCTTCAGGCCACTAACATGGAAAGAGATACCTGAGGACATACCACGTTTACAGCGTAACCGCCAAACGGAATCGTTCATAATCCAAACGATAACAACTGAGCTTTTTAAACGGGAGTTGTCCCAGTTTTTCTGAAAAAAATTAGATTTTTTTCGATTTATATTTTTTCAAAACCATTTATTGTAAATTTTGATTTCTTCATTCAACATTCATTCACATCTATATGTTGCTAATTGCGTCTTTTTTGACAGATAAATAATATGACATAGTTAATGTTTCCCGATATAATATCCATCAGTGACCTAACGATTTCAATCAATGGGGTTGCGTTATGACAATCGTGAAATGAAACCCAAGGGAAATTAAAGTAAAAATATCAAGTTTTAGGTCGTCAAGTCACTGTTTTGAAATTTATCATTTACTTATTATTCTTTTATTACTGTTTGTGTTCATTTTTTTTTTTTAGAATTTCTGATGTATTTCTATACAATAAAATATAATTTACCTCTTCGGGTTTTAATTTTAATACGTTCCAATGAAATGAAAAGTTAATTATTTTGAAAGGAACCTTCAGTTAGAAAGTTGAAACTTATNNTGAATCTTTTAATAACGAGATTTTTCATGTGAGAGTCCTGAAATGCTTTCTTTTTTTTTGTATTTTTGAACATAATAAGTATCATAATTTACTAGGATTTTTTCTGAAACGAAATGTCTATTAATTAAATATAACAAAAAAAAAATTTTTCGTTTTGTGGTTACCAATTTCGATTGGTTTTTCCGCCATCCTTACGCTTTTCCTTTTACTTAGTCTATCTCTTCTTTCCTTTCTGTTTCTTATTAAACCTATTGCTGTAACTTATACTTAAAATAATACCTTTATAAATGAGATAATTGTAGTTCGCTGAGAGGCTGTTGACTTTAAAACATACACCATTATATCTTATATTATACAAATCATATTTTGCGCCACATAGAAATATTGCTTATAATTATCAGCCAGATATTAAACGCTCAGCAGGTATTTGCTGCTGATTAAAACGACGATTTCTGTCTGAAATATTGCATTATGTTGCATACAGTTAATTTCATCATACATTACCACAATTACAGGCGTGAACCATGAAAATTTGCGGTAATACACATTGAACACTGATGAACTTACAAGCACAAGAATATAATAATGATTATAAATTACACGCTTTTTTTAAATTCCATTATAGATTTCTTGTATCCTTATTCTTGATTGTCTTCCTAGATGTTGCAGGTTTACGATTTCAAGTGTTGGGGCAATGACCACTTCTGTGGTCGGCGTTGTGTCATAATTTTAGAATGTGGTACTGTTATGGAGTATATTGCACGGTACAAACAAAGCAAAGTCGATTATATTTCCGTTTATTGCTTCGTCCTCCTAAGAAGAATCGAACAAGAAGTTTTTATTTATGCACCAAACATTGTTTGGAGCGCACCATTATTATTGGTAAAACGTATTTAACTTTGGATCTAGGAAAAGGAATAAAGTGTACCCAATTTTTATAGTTGATGGGAAAGGCTGAAAGGAACTCGTACAAGCCAACTATAAAATCGTCATAAACGTCTCTATTAAAGACCTTTAGTGGCATACTAACTACCGCCAACTATTTCCACGAATACATTTATTAACTGATGTTATGTTCTTGCCATATCTGTGAACTGAATATTGATCAATGGTGCTGTATTGAACTGTTTATTTATTGCAGTTGGCCGGCAGCCAGAGCCACCATTTCCAATGAGAACGTTCGAAAAACGCGAACGCAAGGTCACCGGGGGTGTGGACGAGGTTTTGGGGTTGGAGTGCCAAGACGCCAGTGGTAATTCAATTGGAGCGTGGGAAGAAGCAGCCACGTTGGTCTCTCTTCGGCAACAAAGGATGCTGAGGTGGCTGCTATCTGGATGTAATCAGCCTTCGGCCTCCGGCAGCGTGATACCATGATAGCGGCTAATGCACCGGCCAACCCTGATGTACTTGCTCTGCGGTTCTGCCCACATGGCTACCACGTACACAGGCCACTTTGATTTCAACACTTGGCACGTCTACAGGCGGAGGTCGGAACGACTAACAACGCTCGGCCCGACGACATTCCTGCGGCTGTCAAAACCACAGCCCAACTTTCGTGGCTGTTATGAGGGTTGTATAAGAACTGAGAAGAAACTTTTTTCTCTTTTGTCTATATCTGATACTGACGATATTTACAAATACTCTCTACTTCGTACTGTTGCTAGCGTAGTGGTACTGCATTAGCTGCTAAAGACATGAACCAATCATGGGAAGCAAATTTGGCGGCGTTTTTAAATAGTGTCCATATGTTTAATTATATGAAAATAACTTGTGGAATTTTTTTGGTCTTCCTTCGAAAAAGTTGAGATTATGTGTAACCTCGAGTATGTTAATTCGAAATTATTAATATCAGATATAAGCTTAACTGCTGTTTTCCGCATGGCAATTAGATACATGCTGCGCTCGCTGTTAACAGGCTGGTAATGGCGCATCCTTTCGACTGTGACTTTTTCGCCTTTTTGTGGCAGTTCGTCGGAGGCATCGCCTCCCGAGCCAATATCTCAAATTTCCTTAATTAGCAGCAGAGCCAGGCCTGATTAACTCGAATTCAAATCGTATACCTGCGACATAATTAGAGGAGCTGAGTCGAGGCCGATAAGATCGACACGTTATTGGAGGCAAGTGATCGCAATCACACCTGAATAACCCATCCAGGTAATGGCCATCATCCGTCTCTTACGCCTTAATCAGTCCATCCCAGCAATAACAACAGTTTGGGAAAAGCGAAACGGGGAAGTAAAAAACCCGATGAAATATCGGTTTGGCGTCGAAACAACGTGTTACGTCTGACAGACGTTTAGGGTGGAATTATTCAAATTGGACGGTGTAATCGCCTTTTAAGGTGGTCTTTGACATCCAGTAGGCCGAGATCGTGTCTGCTTGGCGTCTTAATGAGGGCTGGACGCGCGTGTCCATACATCAGACGATATCTGTGCAGATAAGCGCACACGTTAATTAGTAACCGCAGTGGCGTTACCACTCCAATCAGTTATCACTCGGGGCTCTCCCCTCTCTGAATTAAAATCGCCGATTGGCAGATAAAGCGTGTCGTGATGGCACGAAACTCAAAAATTCGCGTCGCTTGAGGAAAAATTGCGAAAACGGCGACGAGAGCGATCTTTCCTGCAGATTGTCGGCACATGTGGAGAGTGAATGAAATTTTATTTCGCCAACTGAATTATGGACACCTGCCAACCGCGTAGATTAAAAAGGTGGAAATTTTTGTTCAAGGAACTCCACAAGGTTCACCATCAAGACCTGTTTTCTTTCAGTAAAATAAGCAATTAAAAATTGGTAAAACTATTTGCACAGAACATTCTCCATTCATTCATGTCTTAATGGCATTTGCTTAAAGACCATTTTAATTTGAAGAATAAATTCCAAGATCGTTTTAATGCCAGAAATGTCAATAATCCAGTGGAGAGGTCGATGCATATCAAAATCCAAAGAGCGAGTGAATCTCAAGTACCGGGAAAAATGTAAGGATTGTTTTCATATTTTTCTCACAAACTGGTTAATTAGAATCATTTCCAGTTAAACTGAAAGTGAAATTTCACACTTGATGATTCACAATCAGTTCCTATTAACATATTCCTTTATAATTTACTGAATCCGATGTATACAGAAAATAAGGTGTGTTGTGATTAAAAAATTGAAAGATGCCAATCAAAATGATGTTCATAATAAATCTTGAGCTTCAATGTGAAACCCGCTTATCCAGGATTAATAACTAATCTTCGAGACCCAATCATTATCATTAATCACTATCTAATCATGGTTACAAAAAATCCTAAAAATGTGTTGACATACCTTTAAATAAAAAAGGTGAGGTGGACAAGTCCAGTGATATAACGGAGTATTGAAAAAGAGGAAGAAAAGTCTTCAACATCCTTATGGAAGGGTATTAAAAGATCAAAAGAAAAGAAAAAACAGAACAACACAACTGTCAAAAGAACAACAAAATTGGAATCAGGAACTATTAGCAGGTTTCAAAAGCAAAAAGTGCGAATTGGAGGAAGAAACACGCTCAACACCTGAAAAGAATCGAGGAGGAAAAATCGAAATTTTAATGGTAATTATAGCTTTTGGGTTTTTGCGATATTTTTTAAGAAAAAGTAATGAATAAATTAGCGCAAGTCTCTCAGCAAACATATTATTATCGACCATGATTCACTGTATAAACACCGATTATCTAAGAACGCTCTCCTTGAGGAATGCGAGTTAAAACTTCGCCGGCTCACGCTGTATATGTGTCCGTTCCCATATCGGCTACTGTTGGGAATAATTTTAATTGTAATAACACGTTACACAAATTCCACGTTCGCCCACTCTATTAATTTATTGGTGAAGTAGGCTGGGTTGGTAGTGAGGAATCCTAATCTTGCATGGGTATACATGGGCATATTGATGGGCGTCACTCGGTAGCTGACCAGCTTAATTACTTATACGGTAATATTATAGTAATCAATTATAGACCGAGCGCCTCCCTCTAGTCTGGAATGTTGAACAGTTCCTAACGGCAGTGGTCATGCAGGAAACCATTAGGAATTTTTCCAAACCAGGTACACACTTTTAATAACATACGCAATTACCTCAGATATCGAAGATAAGTTGAACGCCCTCTTATCGAATTTTCGACAAGTCCGGCCTAATGGCTCCGAGTTTCATTCATCTCGGCCGTCCTACTACCTGTTCGAGCATCTCCGAAGTGGCGCTAATTATTACCGTACTTAAATCGGCTCGGTATCAATTTAAATAAACAGGGTCTCCGATAAAAACCCGGCTACTTGACTTTTTTCTAGTCCTCCACGCTATAATGATTCAAATGAGTTTTATAGTTTAGTGCCGATACAGCTTGATGGCCGATGCATAATTTAAGGAGGGAGGTCAAAAAACTCGAACGCTACCTCGAGATCTAATCCGATCCATCGCGATAACAGCGCTATGACATAAAATTTATTTTAAATTTATTACCGATCCAAACAGGCGCAGGACAGAAGCCAGAACCGGCTGCTAAACTTCATTACGAACACGTTCCAGAACACGTGCTCTAATTGAAAATTAATGCTAAGTGCCCGAATTTTCATTTTACTAAGGTCTAGGTGTAGTACTACACTGGTTACAACTTATCAGCGTCAGAGCTTATCTTCGGGGATAAATCAAGATTTAAAAATATGCAGAAAAGGACGCTCCTTCGCCCACCTTCCTCTTCGTTCTGATTTTGGTCTTCTGTCGTCTTTAAATCCGTTTCTCGCTTGCTCTTCAAAATGTTCACATCAGGAATCTCAAAATTCCTTCTTTGGTGTCTTTTGACGCCATTACACCATTAGCTTATTGGTTTTTTAACACTGGAAGATCCTAGAAGCTGCACTGTTCCGCTGTCTCTAAAACATTCTATTGAAAGAGTGATCGCCTCAAAATATTGTAATGAATTTTTTAGAAATTTTACACCTGAACAACATTATAGATTTAAAACAGGATGTAGCAATGTTGTGTGCTGCTTCTGGGATAAATTTACATATAAAATTTTTACAATGTAGGTCCGTTTACAGATTCTTTTTCAGAGTAACTAAGATTATAAATATTGTCTTCTTATTTCGATAAGGGCTGACCATCTTTATGCACAATAAACATGGTAGGATGTTTCTTAGCGATGATCTGGAAAAACCCTTGACGTTGACGAGCAATTTTCTTCTCAAAAATAACCTACGGAACTGTCTAGGGCAAATTTAAAACACACCTTATGAGGACCCTTATAATGAAATAAAATGTTGCTCAAGTTGAGGCTACGCCACTGGAAGTGCGTCAAATCGTTTTAAAAAATGAGAACGAAGCTTTAATTTGATTGTGGAGCAGACTGGAAGCGGGTTTTCTGAGCCTACCACTATAAAGGTTTGATATCTGTTGATCAGGCCTGCGGGTTAATACATCGCTAGGGTTCCACTAACTTTCCGATAGGATTTTGTGTATCGAAAAACAATAAGAAGAGTGCAGTCGACAAACTGGTCTGAAATCATGAGAACTGGGACCAGGAGCTTCTGTTTGGTTACCGTTAAGCACCAAAGCTCCAACTCTTTCCATTATATAAACTAAAGAAATCTGTTAGAGTATATTCGTGTGGAAATTCCACCCTTTATTTTCTGTAATTTAATGCAAATTTTTACAAACAAACGTCTAGACTGACGCACGTCGATCAGAATTATTGTCAAAATTTCATTCAAAATGCATTATGATACAAAAATATCCGTCGAAATTTTGAAATTCCGTGTGAATTTTGGCAGGTGAAGAATTACCTCTCGGCTCCGTTCGGAGTCGGCATGTGTCCTCCGGAGCGGCACGTCGGGCACCATCGAAATAATTCAAAGTAAACTGGTCATTGTATTGTAAGCATATTAGTGGCCAGAGTTTCCAGATTCCAGATCACGTGTAGCCCATTAGGGTTTCCGGTGGCGAGCGGCATCAGCGAGCCTGAGCCAGATCAGGGCCTCTCGATTGGGATTCCGGCCGCGTACACACACGTTGCTACCGACCGGCTACCGTACCACCCCGCCTACTCTGATCCGATAAATGCAGTGCTCGATCCGTTGTTTTGTTGGTTTTTTCGGCGATCCCGCGACCGGTCATTAGACACGTCCAAGACTGGTATCACTTGCGGCCCAGAAATTCTTCGGGAGAAAAAATCGACCGAGGGGTGGCCGCGACGAGAACGGCCACGAGTGACAGATGGATTCGGGGAGAATAGGCGGCCTAATTAGTTTCGCCGAACTTTTTGCCACTGGATTTTGTCGCTTTGATCAATGTGACCCGGACCAGCGAGCGAAGGACGAGCCGAAGGGACGTGGTGGAGGTGACGGTTGCAAGAAATAATCAACGTTGTAATTAGATTTCATTTTGTAGTTCAGGAGCGTATGCTCTTAAAACAGACGCCGACTTACGACTTCTATAAAAATCTGTTTTAGTTCGTTTACATATTATTTCTACAAAAAATGCAGGACCATTTCAACACTTACTGAATGGTGCAGAGGTTACATTAGTCCTGCCGAAATTTTAAAATCTTTCAAAGGCCTCTAATACGAGTGAATATGCTCAAATTGTTGAAATCTGCATAATTTATTCGAATATGTACAAATCACTGACTATGCAAAATATGCGAAAATTAATTGATGTCACTCACTCTTACACGATTAAATTTGTAATTTGTATAAGAATTTTGTTATCATACCGAAACATGCACTATGTAATTTGCATAAATTCCGCTCTCTAACAACTCAACTTGTCGTGTTGGATAGTTCGGTTCTTTTGATGAAAATTCTGAAAAATATTTTTAAAATATACAGGTACCCCATCAACGACCTCCTCTTCTTTAAATTTTCATTTGTATAGTGATCTATCTAGATAAAAATGAAAACCTTTTTTTTGGTTTAATTTAAAATAAATATGTTACAAATTTGGAATGTTTGGTACATAATACGGACAAGCCAAATAAATTTGTTTGAATTTTATTCAATTTGATGTTAATTTCTTGGGATCCATAACTGGTAAAGGGAAGAAATCAGCGCTTTTGTGAATGAAAGAGTGAACCGAAGAAATTTTAAGAAGTGGTTGCTGACAGGTTGCGTTCTCAAGGCGCAATTATTTCCGAGCGACTCTAACAAATGGGTGAGGTATGGTATACATTACGTGGTACTAAACGCTAAGTAAAGGCAGCTGCAGAGTGGAGCTCGTCAAAAATCTGTTATTGAGTAATGATATGTTTGCGGTTAATAAGTGGGTGGCGCATGGTACTTTATGATGTTGTCGTGTTTTGTGTCTTAATTTAGAGGTGCTTAGGACGTTTACTAATGAGCTACCGTACACGCGATACTGAGGGTACAGTGCGCCGAGCCCACCGTTGAGATACACCCAGCGATAGTGATTAATTACGGAAGAAATAGAAAACCTCCGGTTCGGATGCTGCGTCGAGTCGCATCGATATCTCGCGTACGTGGAGTACTGCGAGGAATAGCTGTACGTTCCGTTGATTTACAAGATATTTACAGAAGCTTTCGAGAAATTCAATAAGTCATCTGTGTTTTGCTCTGGTTACATGGGTTTTTCTCGAAGTCTTGGCGAAGTTTTGCCGAGAATATCCAACGCGCACGGCCACTTCGGAATCTCGGTTAGTTGGGGACGACTGAAAAACCGGACCAGATTAGGTGCTACGATGGCTTCTCAATGAACCCAGCCCGATATGTTCTCTATTGGCTATTGAGAAGAAATTTATCGCGAACCAACAACTTCCAGAGGCGAGAGTTTGCCTAATAAAGTCCGTGGAAGTTATTTCACAAATAAAACATAAACTGAACGGATGAACGTTCTGCCTGTATCTTTCGTAACTGTCATAAGTGAATTGTGGTCCAAGCAGATTTTTCAGTTTTATGCTTTTTTCACGACACAAAATAGAAAAGGTTTTTGTTTATCCTCCATGAAGACAGAAGATAAAAGATATAACAAATGAAGCAATTAAAGCTTCCTCGAAAACAGTCTGAGTTATCGAGATCGAGTTTAATTTAGTATTCTCTTCTCAAGAGAAGTGTACTTTATTTTTCTTAAATATAGGATGTGCAGCACAAAAAGTTTTAATTTTATAAAACTGGGATATTACTATTTCCCCAGTGAGCTCCACTTGTACCTAAACTTCGACAAAAATCTGAACGTTGTCACATTTCG
>QDEB01112484.1:0-11788 GCA_004193795.1 Asbolus verrucosus | reverse complement strand
TTGAAGGCAAATTGACACAGCATGACCCAATTTTACACCTGTCAAATCTCCCTGACGCCACACAGATCATAATTCTGTGACATCTGACTGACAACATTGACATTTCTTATTTGCCCTATGGTAACCGTTCCTGGTAAACCTGTTCAACAAACGAACATCGCTAAATTTCAGCGTTTCCCTCAAAATGCTATGTTGTCCTGATTGTCACTTCGAAATATTCTTCCTGTTCCTGTTCGTAGTCACTATTCTGGTCTATTTGTATTATGTGACCATCGTATCAGTAACAGATCAAAACCATGAACTCTGACGGCAAGTAAGTCATTTGACATTTCTATGCCAACAACAAACGCTAAATTTCGACACTGAAAATGCCATGTGCTGACTGTAAATTCGAAGTATTTTGTATCCTTATCTTCGTCCTCATCATCATCGCCTACTTGCACGCCTACTATCTATCTTACTACGTGAGTGACACATGCTTTTAGCGAAAATTCGACCGAAATCATCGTTTGGATACTTGACACAACCATGACAACCGGTGTAAACTAGCTATAGTCCGTTCCAACGAGATCAATTTCTACATTTGACAATGCCTTGTGGAGGTATTAAATTGGAAGACGTGTTCATGATGATAATCGTGACGGTCATCACAGTGTATTTTTACTATGTGAGCATGGGCAGAGTGTGAAAACCATTTCTGGATTTGACATTTGACACTATGGCAACCGTACAAGCGACAACATGATCAAATTTGACATGTCATGTGCTGCCCATGGCTGAGGGAGTACAACAATTGTAAATTTCAAGTGTTTGTGTATTCATTGCTGATCGCTTTCGTGCTGTATATTTACTACGCGACTCTGGCATCGAGACAAGGCTATTCCTGCTTCTAAAAAATTATTGTAGACAGCTCATTCCAATAATAATAAATAAAAGTGAGTACTGCGTACACATGTCCGAGTTATTTTTAAAAATGTTTTTACCCCCAGGATCGCCATAAAGCGTAGACAACACACGACACACCATAAATCACGCGGAAATACTCCGAAAATCTACAAATACTAACCTGAAAGCTGAATTTTCCAATCACAATTCGTCAAGCGACTGCATTTTCGCAACGTAACCTCACTTTTAGCTTCAGACGACTGCTACACTACTATCTCAAAATCTTGGAACAGGTGTGTTTGAGATAATCATTTAAAACACTAAAACCCGATTTTAGTCCTGACGAGTCGCCCTACTGACAGGACGATTTTTTTTTGACATTTGACATTTCCATTTCTATGGCAACCAGAATAACTCGCTTGTGATTGGAGCAAATCGAAAACAAACGAAAGCCGAATTTTGACATGTGACAGCGACGAGACGAGGCACATCAAATTTTGAAATATTTGCATGTGTGCAGTGTTTATAGCTGATTTTTATTATTAATGATTAAAAAGAAAACTTGGATCAACCATGGATTCTTTTTATGACGCCCCCAGACAGCCCCCAGTCCCCACAACAATAAACAAAGTGAGTATCTGTCAAAAACCGTTTGAATTGTTGTAATAATCGGTTTTTGGGTATAGATTGGGAGAATTCCTGTTGTACCCGAAGTTTCAGTGGTGGAGAATTCGTTTTTTACTCACCTGAAGCCCCGCAACCCTCATAATTCTACAGTAAGGCCCCAAAATAATGATAATCCATACATGAACTTGGCAATGAATAATCACAATAAAAAGCATGTCAGGTTTAAAAATGGGTGCCCCCATTCTAATTCTACGACCAATTTTGTAAGTAACGAGAAAGAAAATGCCCCCTTGAAGTCAGTTCCAGACTTGAACGGTAAAACTTTTGAGCAAATTTACATGGCAAATGTCCCAGATAGGCATTTGGATTTGAGCATTTTTGAGCCCCCCAATAAAGAACCAAAACCGTGTGACAATTTGGCAAAATTTGACAAACCCCCAAACAGTCAAGTTGTTCAAGAAGAACCAAAACCATGCGACCATTTGGTAAAATTCAATAAATTCTCTTATAGTCATGCGCGTAATTATGACACAAACATTCTAAAAAGCATAGAAAATACGCCCCCATTTCAGCTCCCAAAGGAGAGTGTGGTAGGCAAAGAAATCGCTAAACCGACTGAGGAGCCAACCATTAAAGACTTGTTTAATATAATCCAGCAGCAAAACGAGCAAATAATGCTATTGCAACGTGAAGTGACCAATCTGAAAAGTAGCATTCGGCAAGCCGAAAACGACCCAATCCCCCCCATTGAAAACGCGCAAGAAATGCGAAACAGCCCCAAAAAGGGCCTATTTTCCATTGATTTCCAAGCGACGAGTTTCGAGGTTTCTTTCAGGCCTCCTCACGGAAAGTTTCGCAAACAGAACGATTTCTTAGAACCCAAAATTCAAGAGATTGTCGAATGTGACAGCAACAGAGACAATCAGGATATTTCGCTACACCTGGAGGAGTCCCTTCACGTTAAGGATAGCTACATGAGTGCCGTGCCCAGCATTCAAATTAATATGGACGAGTATCAGAGTTCTGAGTGAGTATTGGCTGTAATAATCAGAAGGCATGTCTTTACTTGAATCATTTCAGTGAAGAGGAATCTGTCAATATTGGGTTAACATTTTATAAAGACTTGATGGTGAGATTTAGTGTCTAATTTTGAGCCTTCTCAATTCAAAATTTTAGGATCAAGTGAATAATGTGCTGAAGAAGATGCAAGCGCAGTCTGAATGCCAAATCTCATCCAATAAGAAGACAGGTCAGACCATGACTGCAGTAAAGCAAGCAACACTGCAACATTTAAAGAGTATTGGAGTTAATTTATCTCCCATCCAAGAGACCAACGAAATGACTGAGTATGTGTACACCATTACCAACGTTTAAAAAATTCACAAATTAATTTTTACAGGGGGAGTGATTTAGAAAGTAAAAACTTTGACTCATCTGAAGTTAGTTTTGCTGTTAAGCAACTCTTGATGAAATATTTACCAGATGATAAACTCACCAAAGCGTTAAATAAACAAAAAGAGCAACCAACAGCGCACGTGAAGGAGAAGAAAAAATTCAAAAAACCACCAGGTTCAGAGTTTTCTTTCGCCACTCTTCAGTATTTGAAAAAATACAACATAATCGACAATAGCAGTATGTTTGTTGATTTTTTTACACAATCGCTTTAATGATCAGATTGTAGGAAAGCTGCCTGAGCTTGACAGGAGGCCGACAGGACAAGACACCCCCAAAATCCTCGACGTGACAGCACTGAAACGCCAGCCGAAGCTTTTATAGGTTTTATTAACACAAAACAAAGTTGCGAGTATTTTTTATATGTACAAATAAATACTAACCGACTAATAACTTTCCTAATGCTTCTTATATGTTGAATGATTCGCCACAACCGCAAGTCCCTTTAATGTTCGGGTTGTTAAAGACAAACTCTGAACTTAACTTATTTTCCACATAATCCATCTCAGTGCCTAACAAAGTGAGTTGGGCCTTTTTGTCGATGAAGACTTTCACGCCGTCTTGCACCACTTCTTCGTCCATTTTATCTGTAATGATTCGTTCAAGAACGTTCTAACCTCAAATTTTTGAAATGTTTACCTTTGCTTTCGACGTAGTTTAAAGTGTAAGACAAACCATTACACCCCCTTTGCCTCACTCCAATTCTTAGTCCTATCTAAAAGACGAATCAATTAACAAAAATGCGGATGATAACACCGTGGGTTTAATTACATAATTACTTTTACCACTTAAGATTTCCTTCACTCGATTCACTGCTGCTGGCGTCTGAAACGGTGTTATAATGAGAAAATAACCCCGAGTGGGGTGAATTGATAAGAACAACGCATTATTTCACACTGCACCATTCATAAAAGCTGTTTATTTGGAATGTTTTTGTACCTCACGCACATAACCTTAATTACACCACTTACCAAAACTAGGGCTGCTCTCGTTGGCGTTAATTTCTTGTTCTTCATCGCTCTTACTGTAGCTGTTGCGACCACTCTTGTTGCCATCGCTGTTTGTTTAATTATTGGAAAATTTTCGAGAATTTTGATTGAATATCCGTCAAAACAGATAACGTCATTTTCTAATTGTCACTACCAACGCAAAGAAATTAAAATTACCAATTCCGGACAGGTCCGTACTGGCGATTATTGAAACTGAGTGCGAACTTCCAGAAACCTTTATTATCAAATAAAATCACAATTAAATGCTTATTTTATCCAAAATATATAAATTACTATAGTTTGAGACTTAATCCAGTGTTGCTGCAGCTATTGACAACTTCAAAAATATACATATCGCAACGACTCTTTAGCAAGTGGTGTAATCAACAATAAGTTACGAACATAAATAAACACAAATATGGATACTTCAACATTATTTTAAACATTTTCACATAGACCTATACTGCATATAATTGGGTAATAAAAAAAGTCTTACGTATTACTAATTAGAAAATAATAAACATAAAATAATGGCGTATTCTCCCGTGATAAGTGATTGAAAAAGAATAATCAACAAAACGACGATTACGTAAAACAAATCATTTTAATTCGGAGCAAACGAAACTCGATGAGTATTTCTATTATTGCTAATCTGCGGGACTCGAAGTGTGTTAAGTCGGTTGGAACACTTAAAATGATCTATTTTAAATAATCCGTCATAGAAGAGAAGCTTCAACATAAAACTTAACCGAACCGGCGACGGATCTGTCGCGGGATCGGTTAAGCGGATACAACACAAAGAACTCTGAACAATTATTCTAAATATAAAGATCATAATGTCTTTTAACATTGATTAATAACAACTAACAGACACACACTGGTTATGAAATAATTTTTGCTCTGTTTTGAAGAATGAGACAATCACATGGCACGATAAGGCCCTTGCATTTTTAAATATTGTATAACAAGTGACGGCCCCCCCGCCACGATTTCGGCGGGGATTTGCGACAGCGGACAATTCTCTATGCTCATTATTTGCAAATTCGAACACAGCGCCAATTCGAACGGTAAATTGTGCAGAGACGGGTTGTCGTTGACATACAACGATTCCAAATTCTCCAGGGTGCCTATTTCTTCCGGTAAATAAGCGAGATTGTTCTCGCCGACGCTGAGAAAAATTAAGTTTGACAGATGGCCTATCGCTCTCGGCAAACAAGTCAGCTGATTGGACTGCACTATCAATCTTTGCAGATCTCTCAGATAGCCTATCTCATTCGGCAGCTGTTCCAATCTGTTCTCCTCCAAATCCAAAACTCGCAACTTTCGCAGATTGCCGATGCTGGGGGGGATGCGCCTCAAGAGATTGTTGGACAAAACCAAAACTTCCAGAGCTTGCAGCGACTGGATGTCGTCGGGCAGTTTGCCCAACTGGTTGGTGCCCAGGTTTAACTCTACCATGTTGGTCCAAGTGCCGACATCCAGCGGTAGAGAAGTGAGCTGGTTTTCTTTCATGTTCAACTTCGTCAGATGCTTGGCCCTGGAGAAGATCCCGTAGGGGATTTTGTCGATTTGATTGTGTTCGAGATTGATGGAGTCGACGTTTGTGAACTGCGCAGGTCCGCCCGAGGGGTAAGCCGCGAAGTTGTTCCTGGACAACGTGATGCTGGCCAGTTCGCTCAAACTAGACAATAAACCTTCGGGCAACTGCGAGATGGCGTTACCTTCGACATTAAATTCATCCATGTGTCTACAGTTACTCAAAGTGGATGGAATGAAGGTCAACCTGTTATAGCGTAACCCTAAACGTGTCAATTGTAGTAATTCCCCTATTGAGTCGGGGATGTCCAATAATTCGTTATGTTGCAAATCTAGAGTGGAGAGGTTACGGCATTGCCCTATTTCCTCGGGTAGGTGCTCGAGGTGATTGTGAGACACATCGAAAGTTACTAAATTAATCAACTGGCCTATCCCAGCCGGCAATTCTTTAATTTTGTTTTCACGTAAACTGAGCATAGTTAGAGAGGTTAAATATCTAATGTCGTCGTCCACGTACCTGATCCGGTTAAACCTCAAAAACAACGTGGTTAACGAAGTGAGTTTATAAACAACATCGGGGATATCGTTCAGTTTATTGTGCCTCAAATCCAGAACTTTCAGCGATTTCAAATTGATTAAAGAGTCGGGTAGGCTCGTTAAGGAGTTCTCGCTTAGTGCCAGCGTCTGGAGATTGGTCAAACACCCGATCTCCAACGGTAAATAGACCAACTTATTCCCGTACAGATAAAGCTCGGACAAATGAATTAAATCCCTAACGGTGGGGGGCAACAGAGTGATGTTCGACTTGCTTAAATCTAGCCGCTTCAAACCTTCATCTCTACACCTCAAAAATTCTTTGGACACGTCTAGATCCGCCTGGATGGGCTTGTTTTTCTTCGCCGTCGGCTTCGGCTTGTTAGACTCCGGATGTTTGACCGTTACGACCTTGGGACGCGTCGCGTCGCCCCCGCCCAGCGACCCCGACGAGTACTTCTTCTGCTTGACGCTCTCCAAGACACCTGACGATTCGGCTTCGGGCATTTCTGCTTCTGGTAGACACGAGCTCCCCGTAGAAGGTTGAGTCATCCCGATCGGTCGCGATTCGAGGCTGTTTAGTTCACTTCTGCTGGCTCATGGCGAGAAACTGCAAAAAAGCGACGGTTTTTTTCGATTTTTTCCGACTCTAATCTGGGGGCAAAGTGTACCTTTTTTTGCGCTTCCTCCCGGGTTGACCTTCAGCATTTTCGCGAAAAACGCCTCGAATTTTCCCGTCTGAAAACACAAACTCGCGTTCGGCCCCCGCACCAGTTCGAAGGGCTCCCAAACGAGACAGCTGCCGGTGCCGCCGCCCTCAACACCATAAACACACCGACGAAAATTCACAGATCAACGGACGCCACTGGACCGCGACGGCACATCGAGGAAATTAATTTTCGCGAGTTTTCCCCAGCTAGAGTTTCGCTTTTTCTTGCGGAAACCGTCGGAAAAGATCAACTTTTATCATTCGTTTTTCTCAACTTGCGTTGCCATTTTCAGACAGAAATGTCATTTCGGCGATGTTCGTTTGTTTATGCATTCGGAACACCTGTCATTCGATTTTTCGAGAAATAAAACCCCCAAATCACAACCGGACGATTATTTCATCGACAACGAACCGACCCGCTCAAATGCGGACGCGATTTTTGGGCTAATTCTGGAAAAAATCGATTTTAACCCACTTTGGAGCTTCACCCGGCCATGGCCAACTCCGTCACAGCGTCGAGAAGGCCATGGTAAATAATCTCTCGTTTACGTCAATAAATTACCGACATCGGTTATTTAAGACAATAATAGGAACAAATGGAGGAAAATGTGGCTCTTGCTTTAGCGTGAGGCTCTTTGGATTTAATCTGGGGAGTTGAACCCCATTTCCGTTTCCGTGCTGTCATTTTAACGTCAGCTGTCAACTGTCATTCGGTTGTCATGCCTTCATAAACATGCAATGTAAACAGAAGCGGAATTTATCGAATTTTGCAAGAATTAAATCGTAATTATGTCATTGAAATTATCAAATTGAGCATGTATATCGTGTGGTGGTTGTTTTCGTGTTACATTCGCCCCATAATAAAATGGTTTCTGAGAAAAACCACAGGTCTGTGCGAATTACAACGAATCTGTTACGGCAAAATAAATGGGGCCCCCAGGACGAAATCGGTGGAGTACTCTCTAAGCATGTCCAAGTGTCCCCAAATCATCCAACTGAGTCAACATTTGAACCACGTCAGCGACAATCAGAGATTCGCGGGGGCGAACCAGAAAGAGCTGACGAACGGGGCTATCAACACCGTCATGTTGGTGAAAAAAATCAACCCCAAAATCCACTTTCAGTTCGTCATCAGTTTCGGGCAGTGCGTGGAGCAGATTTGGGGCTATCGGCAGCTGCTGGCGGAAGTGGAGGAGTTGAGAAAAACAACCTACGATGCTGACAATTTCAGACATGAGGAGAAACTCTACGATCTGTGGGCAAAATTGATGCCCAATGAGGTGCTGGACGGCAGGATTACGAAGCAATGGCAGTATATAGGGTTCCAAGGGGACGACCCCAAGACGGATTTTCGGGGGATGGGGCTTTTAGGTCTGGAGAACCTGCTGGCTTTCGCGACGGAGTATCGCGAGGCCGCCTCTCATGTTTTATCGCACTCGCACCATCCAGTCTACGGTTACGCTTTCGCCATAGTCGGGATTAATTTGACGAAATTGGCTTGGACTTTGCTGCAACAAGGGGACGCCAAGACTTATTTTTATAACACCGCTAGGAACTTGCCCACGATTAAGCTCTTCCACCAGTTTTACAGTTATCTGTTTTATGAGTTTGACAGGTATTGGCTTGAATGCAAGCCAAAAGACATTATGGAATTTTCCAGTATTAAAGACAGCTTCGAGAGCAACGTGAGAAACGCCTTGCAAGACCCGACGGCTGTCTTTAGAATCAATCTCTCTGTAGACACGATTTAGCTTTAGCAATGACACCTCGCGATTATGGCATAATAATCACTTGTGATAACTCACCTCAACTGTACGAATTCCTTAACTCATAGTTTTTTTATTAGTGAAACAACGAATCTGCACTTTGTATATGTTATTACATCGATAATAAAATGTGTTTCTAAAATGCATTATTTGAAACAAAACTTCACAGTAGGGACATTACCCAAACATAACCTCACAATTTTGATAATCTCGTCACGTCATTAATATCAGTTTTTATTGACGAAGTTATTAACTCTCACTTTCTTTTACATTGTTTTTTGCATTTTAGCACTTGCAAAAACTCGAAAGCGTGAAAACCACGATTCTAGAATTGGAAAGTAGCGTTAGCGCGAAATTTGAAATTTAACATTATGGCGCTAAATTTGAAATTGACATTTGTGGCGCGTTATTTTAATTTTGCAATTAGAGCTGGTAATAATGACTCATTCTGGCAAGTCCGATGATTTGGCCCTGACAAACTAAACCCACATCCCGTTGATAGTTTCTACAAAACCACAAACAAACCTCAAAGAAACGCAAATTTATAAATTGCCAATCACAAGGTTTATAATCACGTGGAGCTGTTTTAATTGGCTGGAATAAAATATATAATCTTTGCTTGTGACTGACTATATAAAGAATTACAAAACATACGACAAATAGTTGATTATAAGCAAGTGATGAGCAGGGTGAGTTTCATACTTTTTCAATCTTGTATTTTTAAGTTTTGTTGATCTGTTATTTATGTAACAGATGGAACACAGAGAATACGGTTTCCATAAACCTCTTCAACTGGGAACTAAACATAACTATGTCAATGTGGATCCTGTCTGGCTCCAAAATGGCCATAATGGAAGTTTTGATGGGAATTCTAACATTAAAAGATCACCGTAAGTTTATTAAAAGGTTGACAATTAAAAAGTTTTGACGATGTTTTTTTAGCTCTCGTCCACCTTATCCACTTCCTATGAATTCGCCAGTTTCATCGTTGCCTCCTCCGAAGCCCACTCAAAACCGATGAGACGTAAAAAATGTAGGGATTGTAACCAGATTGCAGTAAAACGTAAAATTAATTTAGAGTTGTTTTTTTGAAACGAAAAATAATACCAAAATAGAATGAGATATGTTATGAGACAATGTCATGGACATGTATGTACATGTGCTTTAAATAAATGCATGTACAAAAGTTAAATTTTCGATTACAGTATTATTTCCAGCTAATTCATTTAAAAAAAGAAACAAAAAACGCAATTGTAACCAAAGATAGATTTTAATTCATTTTGAATTTCATTAAGTGGTTATAATGTGCTCAGTGGCAAACTTTAACTTTATTATTAGAGCGGGTGGTATTTTATCAGTTTTCGATGGGATTCTAAGGCTGCAATGAACATAATCAAGAAATTTTTCAGTAATCATAACTCAATATAACTTCATCATTTACAGCGACGATTACAACTAGCTCCTGCATTTACCCAAGTATTTGTAACAATTTCGACGCTGACCAGGCATTTCAATTATTTGCAACTCTCAATACATAGAAATAACGAACGTGTTCATGATTTATTCATAATTTATTTCGAAGGGATTTCTATTTGATTTAATTTATCAAAAAGAAGCTCATAGTTTTATTCATTTATTTAATTTATGATAAAGAAAAATAGAGAAATATTTTTTGAAATCCGATATCTAAATTATCTTTCTTTTTATACAGAGGGTTTCAAAATAACGTTATTTCGAAAATTAAACCCGACTACTCACTTATTCTACGCACTCATACGCCTATCTAACTCATAAATACATATATCGATGGTCTGTCTAATAAAGTAAGAGAAAGAATTTTTGTAATATTAAATAATTGCAAGTTAAAAGCTATAGTCTTTATAGCCTACATTTCTCTTTTAGATCACATGGAAGTGACAGCTATTTACTACTAAATTAAAATAATTTTTTGATTTAATCTAAATATTATTCATTCACCAATGATAACCAGTTTTCTGTTCGAAAAATATACTGACCTTTTTCCCCCTGTTTTTTTGTAAAAACACGGGAGAGAGAAGTTCTAAAGAAATAACATTACCCACTTTTTTTCTTAAATAACTATAAATTGGATAATTTAGATAACTTCGCATATAATTATTTTTAAGTGTTATTTTTAACACTGTCACTCTTTCGTTTCATATCTAAGTCGATAAATAAAAATTCACCCTCACACTTATTTATGTAGACAAACACTATTTACATGAAAGATGCATCCAATACTAAATGTAAATTGTTGAAGGTCATTGCACCCCAATTAGTTCATTTTATCTGAAAATCAAAATGTAATTTCAATCTTCAAAAGACCATTGACTAATGATATTTTAATTTAAATATTTATTTAACATTGTATAATATTTGACAACATACAGATATCGTGTTGGTTGTTATGCACATTTTAAAGTCAATCTTTTTTGTTGTTAATATTTAGTTAATGATTCATTTAAACCACGTTTCTTATTGAAATAACATTTTAAAGCTGTTTCTTATGATCCAAAAAGAACATTAATATTTCAATGTAACAAAAAAGTCGTTATAATCTAACTGCAATATATATGTAACTGGCGATGCAAACTTCAAATCAAATCAAAGACATTTTGTCACAAAAACTTTTTACATTTGTGTGTGTCTGTTTTTTTAATACTTAAAATATTAAATCATCTCTGGTTCGTATAAATTAAATAGATGAAATGTGACATTTTATTATTTTACTGCAAAAAAAACACGTGATTAAGAAATAAACATTTTTAGTACTCATAAACATTTGTTTTTGCCTATCTTTTTATCTTTATAAATAGTAACGTTCTTAATTTTTCTTTATACCTCATTTATATATAACTAACAATTTTTATCACTTAAGAGTGACTACTACAATTACTACTGCTGTATATTTGTTTGAGAACTTCTGCTATCATTGTCCGAGCGTCCACTAGATCATTATCACAATTCTACAACAGTCGTACATTTTTTTTCTCTCTCTTTGTATCTGAGCAAGAAAGAGAACATAATAAACATAACACAACATCTTTACAAAATTATTTGGAAAGGACTATAATCTCACTGCCGTAACTCCCTCGTTGTAAAACCCAACTTCGATTAACAAAGACGATGCTGGCAACAAATGGGTGGAATTTTGCTTTCCAAATTATTGGATTTTGCGAGATACCAATTTTTCACGTTTTTTAATGGCAAATATAACTTTTAAAAAATTATAGAATTCTACATTTTTTGATATCTTCTATAATAAGACCCAA
>QDEB01112475.1:0-10653 GCA_004193795.1 Asbolus verrucosus | reverse complement strand
TTCGTACATGTACACATGCTTATTGTGCAATTGTCCTTTTGTTAGATGTTTTAATTCATTTGCCGCTTTTATTGACACATTATTAACAATTTTTTGTTTTTATGTCACTGGGTTTCATTATGTTCAAATAATTTCTCATATTTTGTTACTTCTGTATAGCTTTTCTTCGCGTTGTTTTTTCATTTTTTTTCGATTTTTCAGTTAATTTGAATTCTTAGAATTTTTTAGTATTTTTTAAATGTGTTTTATTACCATGAAGCTTCTGCAGATAATTCAATTAAGTTGAGATTAAAAACTCCAATTTTGTATTTTAATTTGAATTTTTCTTAGATGCAAGTTTGAATTGCCTTCTTATTTCTACCAGCTTCCTTATCGTTTCTGTTCTTTCATCTCTTTGATTTTGCTGTAACATTTTGTAACGTGTGTTACGGTTTGTCGTCAATATTGCTCTTAAAACACGTTTAGCGGTTTTATGTATTTCGAGTTTATTTTGAACGTATTTAGACGTTGATTTGGTAATTATACTTTATGTCTGTGTAGAATAAATGTTATATGAAGTCAAATTAAGTCATATCTTATATAACCGAGTATTAAATAAATACTTCCACATTTACTCTTATTTGCATCCTCTCTGGCACGTTTTGGGCTCATAACCTGTCTTGTTCCTCATATAAAATTACACCAGTATTTTCCACGGTTACAATTTTCGACATCCAAGTATTCCCCTTCTGTTTCATTCCTGTTTACTTTATGGGGATATTAAAAATATTATGTATTCTTTGAAGAGGGTCGCGTTTAACTGGTGCCTAATACACGAGCGGTGTTACGGTTGAAAGGATTTTTTCGGTGAATTTTTGAGCGTAATCCCGCAATTTCCAATCAATATGTAAATTTCTTTGTACTATCCACCTCTATAAACTTTATGAAACTAATTTCGTTGAGTTGACGGGACGTTTTCGGAAACTTCCTTGTGGAATTTTAAATCTTAAGCACATTCCGGCGGTAATTTTCGAAAATATGTTAAAACTCCACTTAAAACTACCCTCGCGATCCTTTAATAAGATTGTAATTTTTATTTTCCATAAAGCGCAGACATCGTGAGGAAACCTCCGGAAATTGGTCCAAACTCGGATACGTGTACGAAAAGAGCAAAATCGATATTCTAACACAACATGAGCCAGATTTTCATATTTAGTTGTTTACCATAAAGCAAATCTGGGGTTTGGTGTTCAAATTCGAACGAATTATGAATATTTCACCGAAAATATTTCATTGTGATTGCTAGGAAGGGGAGAAATTATGGATTTCCCTCAAGAGTTCGATTGTGGAGTCATAATGACGATATTTCCATAATAAATTATTTAAATCGGGTTATAAATTTATTTCCAGCGTTTCCGTTTTTTCCAGCTCGTATGTTGTGTAGTTGCCGTATGGCAAAAGTTGGTTCAGTTGAAGTAGTTTTTGCACGGCTTCTGGACCAGGCCTACCACATTGAATAATAATTAGTTGGTCCGTTTTGTCCTAGTTTATATCAAGGCGAGTATCGGAAACACGTTCCGAAATAATTGACGAAACTTGTCTGTGCTGAATAATTACCGTTTTGAAATTTTGTGCGGTCCAACCGGTATTTGCCCGGCAAATTACGACCGGATGCGTCTTGAGTTAATCTCGGTTAACACAATAACACAATCCATTAAGTTTGTAAACATGAGTGTAACCATTTCTTGATAGCTAACAAGGTTGATATAATCCCCCTTCTGGTGGTTGTGGATTAATTCGATAGAATTGTTCCATAAAGGTGACCATAAATATGCAAATTTACTCATGAATATTGTCGGCTTCATAGAGCGGATGGTTATGCAAACACCGATTAACTTCTTTTCACGCAAAATTATCACCAACTCTGTAAAATTAAAGAAACACATGTAGCCATTGATAAACCGAAACTCGTAAAAGTCTTCTAATTTTGGAAAGTGTTCAGATATTTAACAACTGTGCACATCGATTAATGTGTTAATATTTAACGACGAGTCTTCATTTGCTTTTTCTTTTAATTGGTTGTAGTGTTGATTGTTTTTATGACGCGTAACAGTCCGCTCTCTGACCATTATTAAATACCGAAACTTAACAGCTTATCAAACTAAGCGGGCAACAACAAGATCCCTTTCGGATAATAGACTTGTCGCAACGCATCTCGTATCTATAAACTTTTATTACCTCAACTGCTCTCCTCATAAAGCCAAGCTGTTGGTGGCGATATATTGCTTCGATTTCGGCATATGTGTTTTGAAAGTGGAAAGCGTCGTATCATTATGGCAAAAAATCTGATACGGATTATTGATATGAGGCTGGATATTTCGCCACAAACGCAAAAAACCAGCACGAAAATGTTTTGATTAAATTCGCTTTGATCTCTTCGTCATAAAACACGTGCTATCACATCTAATCAGGACGTTTGGTATTCAAAACTCTGTATATACATCACTGGTGGCTGATGCGATACAAAGTGGTAGGAAAAGTTCGTTTTTCTTCCAAAATCGGCAAACGTATGACATCGAAATTGTCTCTTATGGTTATTGGTTGTTAAAGCATAAAGGATGACTTAGAAAATTTCCCCTTTTGAGATATATGGTAATGACATACGATACCGCAGGCGCAAAATGTCATCCAGAAATTCAATGGGTTTGTCATTCTCTAAAAGAACCCTTCTGCTGCCATGTTTCACAAATTTACATCGACTAAATAGGAAATTTCTTTCCACGATATTTGGGTTCAAAATTGCGGCTTCAGTTGTCTGGATTGTGTAATACATTGTTCATAAAAAGATTAAGTTTTCGACAAACTCTGCCGTTATGTAATGTGCATTGTGGGGTTCAGTAATGAAACTGTGGAAATTATGTCACTAACCAGCACTAATGATATTCTAAAACCAACTCGCCCCAGTCATGCTCCAATTACACGCAATTAACAATACTGCTCTTTGCCATTACAGACCAATAGCGTTAATTAAAATTAACGGCGAACTTTATTAGTGGCAGGTGTTATTTGTTCGGTAGTTTTCCCGTTTAGAAATACATCCGGGTGTTTTATGTAAATTTAAGCGCGAACTGAAACCGTGCAAAAGTGCGAATATGTTCCTAGTTATCACCCGTCTCGCCGCCCCTAACCTTTCCGGTTATACAAATCCGCAGAGACGGTGATATGTTATTTAATCAAGAACATAATAAAGTTGTTATAGTTCGCTGACCCTCGAAATTAAATTGTGTCGAGCTGACGCTTCGCCAAGTGTGAAGTCACCTTGTGGTTGTACCAGCCATTTCTTGCGTCTTCTTTTTTTGTACACGCAAGAATTTTATTTATTATGGTATTAGAATAATAAAGGAAATCTCATATCTTTCGCGTTCACTGTCCCACGATCCATATATGGCTCGTAAAGTTGTTAAGTCGGAAGTCCTGCGCCCACTGAGGGTCGTAAAAGCAAAATATTTAAAATTTATTTTTTCCTTTAAGGTCTCAGACTTGATTGAGGGAACCTGCGAGGGGCTCTGAGGATTTGATAAAATAAATTACGGTTTTATACTCTGTGGATAAATGATTTATTTTTCTGCTTTTCATAAGGTTCAGGTGGGTATAAAACATAAACCACAATTCCGCATTCAAAATTCACAAAGTGGAGTTTAATGAACACTCGTAACACACAAAGTTATTATTTATTTTTTAAATTTTGCAATTTTCCTAGGGAATCCTGGTAAATTGTCTCAGTTAACCAAAGCTCATTCTGAAAGGTTTAGGATAATTTATTGCGATAATACCATACAATAGTTTCTACCAACTATACTTATGACATGTGGTGAAATTCCTTAGAGAGTGTGTCCCTTTCGAACCAATATTTAACCCTTTAACGGACAAAACTACGGGGGGTTAAAAATAAATGTTTTTTGTCAAATACCCGTTAGTAGTGAAGTATAAAACATGTTTTTGGGGAAAATTCCTAAACCTGTTTTAAATTTTTCGGAAATGGCTGATACATAGTTGCATGAGTCGACTAATGGAAAAAAAACACATATTTTACTAGAATATAAATAATATATGTTTGTTTACTTTATTCATGCGTTTAAATGTATTAAACGTAGAAATTAATTTTAAAATTAAAAAAAGTTTTAGAGAGAATATTAAATTGTTTACTATTTTTATATAATGTAAATAAAATAAAAAAAAGTAATTTATACAATTCCTAAGAATAGCTTTCGTTATTTTCTATCCTGGGTAAAAATATTTAACTGTAGCTACACTTAAATGAAAATTGGAAAATATGATCATACAACACAGTAATTTAAAAACTAATTCAAAAGTGTTCTCATAACTGAACACGATATATCTCCTGGAAAATTAACGTGTCAAAAACTGCAGCGAAATATCATTGACAGTGACAGAAAAAACGCATTTTCCGCGTTAAAAAAATATATTTTTCAGGTCAAATCGTTACAAATATTTAAAAGTTTATTAACATTTAAATTTGTTTAACTTAATGATTCTAATCTGGTTTGTGTATTAAAGTGAGTTGATTTCTTATTTATTTCTCCGAGTAGAGTGGAGAGCGTTATCTGAAGTATAAGGTGTTAATAAGGCTTAGTTTCAATGTACTGTCGCAGAGAATTTGACCTCTAACGCAAGTGGTTGGTGCATTTTAAATAGAAAATATGAAAAAACAATTTCAGTGAAACACATAGAACTTTCTTTATGAAGACAATATTTGCCAAACTCAAAAAGACAAGACCTGTTTCTCAACCACTTTAGTTCTTCAAATTTTATAAAATTTAATAATCATTTCGGCTAGGACCACAAAGTGATGAGACGCCTAGTGTACTGGAAGTTATCAGACACTCTAAGAAATACTGAAAATAACGAAAATGGAAAACGATATTCATATGAAAGGTTTATAGTTATTTACATGAAAGTCTGGAAAGTTGTCTGTTGCAGAAGAAGAGCATTATTGAGAATTTGAAGCCTTTAGGCCGAGTACCTTAAGCTCTGAGTCTTACAAAATAACTTTACAGAAGTGGAATGTATACAATTTTTCCTGAAACTACAAAAATCTTTAATATTCTTGTTATTTTTTGACATAAGAATCTGGTAAAATTTTACCGTCCTAGACAGGTAATAATCAACCTTCACGTATCAAATCAATCCTCTATATTCGCTTTAGTTGGATTTAGTATGAAATCTACAAATCCATTATTAGTTATTTACATATAAGAATTATTTTCATTATGAAACTTATAGTGAATAGTAAGAGTATTCGCTATAAAAATTCAACAATTACACATAGTTACGTGTGAACTTCACCGAAATTTCTTTTTGGTGGTTTAATTGAATTGAACGCATCTTTGTTTTCACTTCTTGGAGGCCGAAAGTAGGGTGACAACTATAAGTGATTCGAGTTGCAAACAAGACGGCGAAATTAATCGCAGTTTTAAGAAGTTGAGCTGCGCTGGCGCTTTTTATCATGGGGATAATTATGTCGTCCATGGTATAAATCATGAACGGATGAAGAGATCTCGGTGGAGGTGGAGGTGTGCGTTCTGGGAGCAAATTGAGGCGCACATTTGCAGACTTTTATCTGGCAAAGTGTTTTCGGTGGGTCGCGATGAATGCATCTGCTTTTATGGCGTGACGATATTTTATGGGAAGAATCCTTTTAAGGTGTCTGAAGCCACCTCTGCGCCTAATTTCTGCGTTTTATTTGTAGGCTCCACTTTTACGATAAGCCCCTGACGTTCGTTAACCGACGATGTGATATAATAAAATGAAGACGACAAGTTCGGAGCGATTTCCATCCTCACAAATTGCAAGATGGTATATGTGAAAAGGGAAGTTGAGTAGTAAGTGTTTGCTTAATATTCGTGAGCCACAAGCAACACCTGCCTCCTCTGTTCAGCCCCATTGCCCCGGTTTCCACCCTCACTTTTATATTCAGGACCGTTTCGTGTGTTTTTACATTTTATGTTCGCTCTTATTAAAATGTAGATTTCCTTCTGAATATGTAATAAGCTCACACACATGGCTCTGCGTAATTTGTAATTGCTGCGTTTTTCGACGGATTGCTACAGTTGTTTTTCGGCGAACTTCTGTACAGAGTTATTAAATATTCGGGAGCAACTTTTTGGAATAATTTATTAACTCGCTAACATATTCACGGAAATTAACACAAAGAGGTCGGCTAACCGCGAAATACTCAACTTCGTGCTGAAAGTTCTCAAGTGCTTTTCATTGCTGGAAAATGTTACTAGTAGTATCTGACGAAGTGCCCTCCAGCTGCACTTTACCGGCAATTTCCGAATTTGCCGAAAAAGTTAGATAAACCTTTCAGAAGAAGCTACCCAAAATTGGAACGGAAGATTTATTTCCAACTTACTTCCATTAATTATTATTCTAAACGTGAACGTTTTTAACGACTTACAAAATACGTGGTCTAATTGCTTTGGTTTCAAACTTTTAAGGAAGTCGCGTCAAAATGTTGGAGGCTTTTAATGGATGGATTTACGACTTAAAAATTAGGTAAAAGCTTCAGCTCGAGTTTTTCCATCTGATTATTATCGCGGGGGAGGTTGACTTCTTCGCTCACAAACTGAAAAAGTGTTATCATGTAATAACAGTCACCAGTAGTGAGTGCGACAAAAAAAAACCCAACTTCCATCTTAGTCTATCCTCTTTCACCAGTCCCTATAGTTTTGGCGTCGAGAAAACAGGGTAATAAACAGAAAGTTCATATGAAATTTAACGTTACGGTCTTAAATCAGCCGTGTGCTATAAGTTTTCCCAATAAAATCGTTTTTTCGTCTCTCATTAAAAATACTTGGTTTCATAAAACATTAACTTTATAAAACTTATATTGAAAGTATTAGCGAAATGTAACAAATTTCAGCTTCACATACGGGTTTTTATTGCATGATGCACAAGATAGCTCCTCTTGAATTATCTGTTTATGTTTTGTCGCATGGAGCTAAGCTTCTGACGGCGTGTTTGATTGGGAATTGCTCATATTTACTCACCTGCTGCTCAGTGGCGTATTTACAGCTATATTTGCTTGAACCTCGACAAGAATAATTTCGCAGCATTATCTAGTGACAGGTAGCTGGTGCGGTTTTTACTCTCATGACCATACGTAAATTCAAATTTCACGCTCATGTATCTTGACAACAATTTCAAACTAGCCACACCCGAACACCGACTAAAACATTTTGATTGCTTTATATAAATTACAGTATTCGGTGCAATTATCACTGTCTACATACAGTTGCATATTACTTGACGTTTCCTGTAAGTTATGCAGTCGAACAATGAACACGTCGAGGGATCAGTGCTTCAGCTCTGCAGAAATTATTGGGAATAGAGAGAGAAGGGCTCCATATAAATGGAGGGAAAACAGAAAAGCCATCTCGGGTTTTTTGTCAACTTCCAGTCGCTGATGATCATAAACAGGCTGTCACAAATAGTTTGAAAAGTTCGGGCTGCCGTGTCGTCCGAGAACTCGCAGGAAGTTGTCAACTTCCACCATAATAACTATTTAGTATTCTTAACTAACTGAAAGTTTGTTATTGCCTGCGTCCTGAATAATTTTCCACGTCGATGAATTATGATTCTTATCCTCGAATATATTATTCGTGTGTCTGTACTTACAACGTCTTGGAAAACTTACCCTCTTTGCCGTTATTTATACGCTAAACTGTACAATCTTCACAGACAAGTTGAAAATTAAATTACATTCACTACCTGCTCATAAAACAATAATGAAAGTATGCCTTCATTAATGCAACGGAGGAAATGCCACTCAACACTTCAAGAACTTCCTTAATATGCTAATGTTTTTGTTGGAACGGTAATTTTATCACAGTTGGGACATGCATCCCAAGAACATGCCCAATTATTAAACTTGGTTAAATACGTTTCATTGCAACGAGAAAAGCGAGCTTTTATTTAATATAACAATCTTCCTCGAGTGTCTACAGACTAATTCCACCACCAAAACGGTTTCTGCGTTTACCAAAAATTAATTAATATACTTACGACGGTGCTGGTACTTCGGCAAAAAGCTGCAAAATGACATTTTCCTAACTTCGCTTTTAAATTAATGGTGGCAATAACAGTAATAATAAAATACGCTGTCGATTTAAGATTCAATAACGGATAAAATAACAGTCATGATGACGTTAGGTTCTTTGAGATAACTTCTTATGCTGGCAATAATAAAGTTACTGTCGAAGCATTCCAGGTCAGTTAATGCGCCTGTTTGTGTCAAACAAGTGTGAATATATTCGTTTTATTAAAAACTTTTCTTCTGTTCGCAATTCCTAACAATAACGATTTGTTGGTTGTAAAATTAATGAGCGATCAGATCAAAGGTGGTAGTGTCGCAATTACAGTTTTATGCCTCCGCAGTGAATTTTTCCAACGGAAAGCTTGGAACCATTAGAGTAAAATCGCCGAAAGAAATAATTCTTTTATTACTATTTTTGACATAAACAGAGGTCATAAAGCGATGCTAATGTCATTTCGGGTGAAAGGGACGGAAAACGTTCCCCGATTCTCCGGGGACGATATAGATTAACTTGGGTTGGAGATGCACCGTGGTATTTATCTCAGCAATCGTTTATCCGAATCCGAGTCCCTTTAAATTTCCGAACGTATATCAAGCTTGGTAATCTCATTTTACACAAATCAAGATTTAAAGACGCAGTATGCTAAGTCGAAAGGTGTTCAATTTTGCAGAGTATGCGAAACATTTCGTTCCTTCTTGTATTATCTGGCAAAGGTAAAGATTTTTTGGCGGCCNNCTGTTAGTGGTGTTGAAATGGAGAATGTAATCCTCATGTGGGAAGCGCTTTCAAACTTTAATCCTGTCATGATGCTGTTTGCATAACTTGGCGAACGAAAGAAAAACACAGCAAAGATAATTTGCTCAGGACGCTATATTTCTCTTTATCTTTATTAAGTTTGTTGAAAAAGCCAACACCAACTAAAACAAGGTCCGTATCGAAGATTAAAGACGGAAAAGTTGGGCTCGTTGCTTCGTTTTTTTCGTTTCAGGACGATAATTCCGACGAAATCTATTTAATGCGATGGCGTGTCAGAGTCGGTTATACTGAATAATGGTCATCAACCGCAACTCCATCTCTAATGCAACATCGACGTAACAAGCGTAACATATTAAATAACCTCATGTCGACATTTGGCGATGGTAAACATTCACGTGCATTAAATTTTCATGAGAAGTTTCTGCGGTAGACGCGAATAATATGCACCGAATGTGATTTTCAGCGGCTGCATTGCGGATGACTTTTATACCAGACAAAAGAAATTTGCGATTCAAACATCGCAAACGAAAATTAATGCCACCGAAAACAGAAGGCTAAGTGCGCCTGCCTTTACGTCCTGGTTACATATATTGGAGTTGTTGGGATTTATTTACGCTTATAACAAACAAAATTACTATTTATACCGGAAACAAAGCACGACGAGTTGCATGCAAGCTAGTAGAATATCAAGAATTGTACAGAATTATTTCTCTAACTTTCTTGTCTTTGAATCTAAAATCCATTTAAATGGTTCTTGCAAGTTCAAATTTTACCTCTTTTTGTAATTAATTAAAACACCGAACTGTAATGTTTCTGCGCATTTCTACAAGCAATTAAATTTTTTCTTAAAAATACAAAATTTGTTTGACATTGTCTGCTTAGGTAAAACGTCAGATTACGGTAGAACCTTTTTTATTCCTGCCCCTTTTTATATAAAATTTTTCAAAACGTATTTTCCATTTCTCGCACATCTTGTAATCCTGCTAGGTTGTTTTATTTTTAAATTTTTCATCTGATTCGTCAGACTCTTTGAAAATTATTTATTTTTCCTCCATGCTTTCTTTTATTTTATTTTTTTTAACATTAGGACTTTTTTTGCTTGTTTGGCCCAATGAACAAAATTACAAAATTTGAGTCTTCTATACGTTTAGCTTTCTTTTCTCTTGGAATTACTACATCCTGTTTCTATTTTACCAGAAAAATTTTCTCATAGTATATGCTGTTAATTAATTTCTTCCAGAGTATAAATTCATGTTTGTTTTAGATTTTCTGTGCTTAGACTACAGTTTCGGTTTTACTCCCAATTTGTTTAATTTCAGTAACTAGTTTGCTTCCACTGATTTTATTTTCTAATTTTTACATTTATTTTCAACATCTTCTCTTTCTTTCATATAGCTCCAAAGGCTATATCGATCTCTTGATTCTTTTTAAGTCTTTCTATTCTTTTTAAATATTGATTTTTGAGTTGTCACCAAATACGTTATATTCGTTTATCGTTCATATCTCTTTATCATATTACAATATATAATATAATTTCTGTCTTAACCAGAAAACAATCTATTACTCCTGCTTGTCGCGTTCTGATTTCCCATTTAGAATGTTTAGGTCTTATTTCTTCCGCAGTTTATGTAAGAGTATTTTTCTAGTGTGTTTTAAAATGTACTTACTTTCTGCCTTTTCTTCATCTTCCATTCAGTTTCTACGTTAAAATAAAAATTCTATTTTAAATTTCGCTTTTTTCTTTTGTATTTCTTCGAAAGCGTATTTCTGAATTCACTTTTCCTTTTTCCCTTTTTCA
>QDEB01112449.1:0-10804 GCA_004193795.1 Asbolus verrucosus | reverse complement strand
CCCCCACAACCCTTTGAGCTATATTACCCATTAACGAATTTAGATCTACGAATTTGACAAAGAATCCGTACACAAAATTTGAAGTCGATAGGTTAAAGTGTTCCACGTAATCGACGCGATGTCCTAGAGGACCACGAGCGAGCGAGTGAATGACATGGACAAAATCAATAGCGCTCCTCGCTAATGCTCGTGAGCTAAAAAATCGAAATTGTGCTTTAATTATGTGACACTGGCGCTCCACGCCGACTGTCCAACAAAAGCATGAATTTGCAAACATAATCAATAAAGAACGTTGCCCAACACATAATTTAGACAAAATATGTTGAAAATTTTGTGATGTAATATTCATAAAAATTATTTTTGATTTTGTTTAGTGGATAAAAAAAATTATAATCGAAATCTGCATAAGATTTATTGGATATGCTTATCTCTTCAAATAAGTAAGGGCAAAAATATTCAAGATGCGGGATAATGGAGTATGTTCTTGACATTTGAAAAATGAAATCATTAGGAAATTCTAATTGTAATCTAATGAAGATGACTCGCTCTCCTAAACACCTGTCACCTTGCGATAAATATTCAATGATAGATGAAACGATTTATGTGTTTCAGAGACTACGGACCTACTCCGTGACTGCTGATATGGGCGCCCTTACTAAACGGGTCGTTTAAGAAGACCTTCTGAGCAAACCATTGACTTCCACGTTTGTCAACCTCGTGGTTGTGATAAAGTTACGTGATATTAACCATTTAGTACAGATTCCGAAAAATAATGAAGAAAGTAATTTAGCCTTTACGGACATATGTGAAGCAGAAATGGATATGTCGGTACTACAATTACCATACAATTAAAAAGCAGAGTCGTCGGTCAACCAGTTGAGACTTTTCCGGCAATCTAGTCAAATTCCTCAAAAACATAAATCCCGACGAGAATAGTGACAAGTTGATCAGCTGTAAAAAGCAAAGTCGGAATTGTGAAGCTCTTTTAATTTCAGGCTATAAAACTATTACATCTGCGACTTTTAGAAACTTTTGCCGACTTTCTCTTCCTTCTGAGAAGTTCGAATTTTTAGATTTTCATAACTGCCACGACAATTTTGAACACACCGGATTTAATCATATACGAATGATTGGATCGTCGATACAGGAATTTATATGGATGTAAAATGCATTGTAGTTGTCGAAAAACATGTCGAAGCTCTTTCGACAAAACGACGCTAGCCATATTTTATTAATTTTGCACAATACGTAAAAAACTTCATGCATTTTTAGCACCGGGGATAAGTAAGTATTTACACATTTATAGTTTTTAAAGTCCTAACTTATACTAAACTTATACTAAACTATAACAAAAAGTTTTTTTTTTTTCATTTTTGGTTTGGCTTGCGTAGTGATGTCAAAAAAGCATCGACGTAATCGATAATCAAGAACGTTGTGAAAACGCAATTCCTTGAATTTCCTGACTTACAAGCCTCTAATTAAAACACCAATGCGGTCGGGTATTTATTTACGTATTGCAGTTATTCAGGTAGCAGACTTCAGAATTCTCATATTAATTAATCATATTATTAATTACATCAGAGAAGTAATAAAAGAAGGATTGTGTATGTTATCAATGATAAAGCTTCCCACTTGTTAAAAGTTGAAATTGTATCACCAACAAAGTGCGTATAAATAAAAATTGTTTTTTCTAATAACAGACAACCATAATAGTCGAATAAAGTTGCAGGAAAAAGTAAATTTAAAATATGTTTCCGGAAGGTAGTTACCCTTTTATTGCAGCGAAGATTATTTCGCAGCACGTGTGAATAAACTTCTTTTACAAATAAAACTTTTTATAAAAAAGAAAATATAGAGAACTAAACGGAATACAATATAACGAAAATTTATTTGAAGTACTTTTTAAACATTCTCGCATATGAATTAAGTATAAATAAATATTAATAATATATATTCAATAAATATAAAATAAATTTCTTTACTTAACTGTAATCACAGAAAAATAATTTTTACAAGATTTATATGGTATTATTTATATATTTTGAAAATAATAAAATCGACAAGTGGCCTTTTATGAAGATATAATTAGTCTTATTCAGAGAACTCCAACAAAAATCGCAAAGAAAATATTGAAACAAAGTTACAACTTGATAACTTGTAACAGAAACTTGAAGTGAATAAATCAAGAGAAAATTTTTTTATTTAACACATTAATTCGCTTAATTAATGCAATTTATTTCGAAACGGTAGATAATACAAACTGATCGTAAACAGAACTTTTAAATAATTATTGATAACAATTTTTTTCGCAATTTATGACTCGCTTCGCTATAAAAGTTTTCACGCATAAATTTTAAGATCAAGCAAAGTTTGTAACTCCAGAAATAACAATTATTGTTAAAAACTGTGATTGCAGGAAATCTCATAAAATCTTGTTATAAGAAAAATCACAAAAAATAAGTTGAAAGAAATTGAAGACAAACTTTGTACTTATTGAAATATCATCAGATGTTTAGTCTACGAGTAGCTCTTCTATAATCATTCACGAATATTTAAAGTTTGCCTTTTTTAACTGAAAACGTAATCAAAGTCCGAATAAACTTGAAAAGTTTTATGATTAAAGACGCTCCTTTACTGTTTAAACAGAAACTTATCTGCTACTATAAAAAATATGCAAGCTCAAATCTGTAAATTCAATACAGTAAAAGTTGATAAAAGACCTCAATAACTTTTCAAAGAGACATCATCAGAAAATAACAAATTTGTTGGGTATACATAATGAAATTATGTAAAATTAGTGAAATGTCGTTGTGTGGTGTTATAGGAATGAAATTATCTTAATTTAAGCAAAATCTGATATGTTTATTTCATTTCTCCCTCCTCCTATTCCAGAAACGTGAGACGAAGTGAGAGTAGGGTGAGCTTAAGAACTCATTCTCAAATACACAGTACAAAAACAGCTCCAATATTAAACCGAAATATCATCGAGACTATTCTTTTTATCTTCTGCCAGTGTTTTATAAGATTATTTCTATATTTATAAAAACGATGGCAGTTACATTCATAGAAATACCGTCGTAATCTAGCAAGGCAATTAATTTTTTTTTAATTATTGACCTTTGCTCTCACTTTTTACACAAGTTCTTCCGTTAAAATTCCCCATAAATTGCAATAAATCATGAAGGGGATTGTAATCGATAAGCCATTTAAACGCGATCTCGCTTTTAGTTTGAAATTAATGGATTATAAATCTATCCCAAAATTAATAAAATATAAATTAAACGAATATATATATATTGATGTCATCGAGCTTAAACAACAACAAAAAGGAGGCGTCTAAAACATTCATAACAAAATTGAAATCAACTCACATTTGCTAAATTTTCAAATCACTGAGTTCCAAATACAATTGTTCGAATACCAAGTATCAAATTTTGCGTCAGTCGTTTGTCAAATTTTTCATTAACATATTACAGATAAATATTGACGTAAATACATTTTTTAACATTTGACGTAATATATTGTAATTTGATACATTCTGAAGAAACATCCATTGAGGATTTTTTTAACGATAAATGTTGTTTATAGAGCTTATAACTATTTTATATCAGCATAGGACTTCAATAAGTAATAATGGTAACGGGCAGAAATAAAAATTGAATTGACCACGTTAGTTTCTGTTTGTATGATATTCCAAATAATAATAATTTTCTACATTCCTACTTCAAAATCGCAGCGCATTGCCGCAATCTGGCATATCACAAATATCTTTTCTTAATATTAAATAAATTTAGAAAATATTCAGTTAAAAAACCAACTACAATTCTAATCTTGTAATGTAACAAGTAAAAGGATTTGAAAGAAGGACATTTATGTTTCAGGTATTTCCTTAGTATTTCACTATTGTTAAATTAGTCAAAACTTCAACACATTTTTTTTTCTGAGAACATTCTTCGCCATGGCTGCAATTTATCAGGTCAGTGCCATAAAGCACTTTGTTAATACTGCGACATTTAAGACCTTAAGAATTCAACTATATGTTTATACTTTCAGTCTTTGTTGAATATGATATTTAAAATATTTCGTTAAAATACGTAGATTCTGTTTTTCTGTATATTTTTGATTCCATCATTGTGTTATATTCGTTGTGAATTGTAGGTCTATATTTATATTCCACTGATGCTTCGAACGCCTTTTCACAGAAAAAAAATTAAAGGAGAAGAGCACACATAACACCAAGTGAATATCAATGCCCATAGACAACTAAGAAAGCTTGTAAAATAGCATGCAATAGAAGTTGTGAGGTTTACTTGTAATTATTTGACAACGAAATGAATACTTTTTTGTTAATTTCTCTTCACGCGAAAATGAGAATAATACTATATTTAACTTTCATTTGATAAAGAATCCTTATACAACAGCTTCATTTCAAACCACGTTGAAGAAAATTGTAATTAATTCATTTTTCACTTTAACTGGCCGCAGCACATGCGTGTAAAGAGAAAACTATATCTAACCTACAAACTTTAAGAAGTTTTACTGACTGCAGTACATTAATGCTGGAAATACTTTATATAGTCTCAACTTTTTAATTTGCTTAATTTTTCCTTAGAATTTCAGTACTTCAGACTAGTAAAGTTAAATAAAATAATTTGGAAATTGTCGATAATATTCCTCTTTGACCATTTTATAAAAAAATCGTCATGAACAAAGTTTATTGTTTTGTTGTAATGTATTGATGTAATAAGGAAAATTCTTATATATAAAAAAACTAAAACTAAAATTATACAAAGTTTTTGTGAACAACTTTTTCAGTCGCCCGCTAGCAAGAATATGAAACAATAAATTTCAACTGGAACAAGGCAGTGCATTTTTATCGAGTAAATGATGATATATTCCGACATTTTGTTTTCTTTGAACCTCAAATGATAGACGTCAGATATTAGATATCGTTAAATTTTAGTACAGTTTTTTGTGTGTCTGTCTCTGTTCTTCACCTTTCACTTGATTGTTGGAGAAATATGATATTTTCATCGCTTCACAAAAAAAAGTATAGCACAATTCACAAATGCAAACTCATGGTTCCATCGTTGTTATTGTTACAAAGTTTTATTAATTTCAGTGATAGTGTAACCGAATTTAACGAAATATGGTATAATTGATTTAATTAAGAACATTCAACGATGCTGCGTGCTTACTTTGCTTCTATGTAAACGCTTTTATCACAAGTGACAATGAGAAATTTTCCATCCGAAGAATGTCTATGTAAAATCGAACTATCTACATAAACAAACATAAAAAATAAGAGACGGGGAAGCTTTTGTCAGCCTGAAAAGAACTGCACATATGTATGCTGATGATTCTTCCTTAACTGAGGTGAGCTTACTCAACAACGAACCTGTACTTCGCACCGAAATGATCATCCGGCAAAGTTGAATTTCTTTTTATCTACATGATATATTGAAAATACATCATTATGTGATGTGTTATCTGTATGTGAAAACATGAATGATGTGAAACGAATATTAAATCCAACACGAGGAATTAGAAATAATCTAAAGTAAATGGAAAGTATTGTCGACTAAAACGTGGTTTCTTAGTCTTGAGAAGGCATGTATTCGGAAATATAAAATGAGAAAATAAAATTGCCATTACGATATGAACTGTTGTTTATAGGCCAGTTTTTCATTTCGCTATGGAATTGGTGAAATAAATATCCGTCAACATAAACAGCGTTAGTAGGTGAGTTTGAAACACAAACGTCTTTGTAGTAAAAGAGTGACGTACGAGTTTAAGATACTTTGTTTAGGCACGACTATCTAACGCATGCAAATAAGCATGCTTTAAATAAACGGAAAACCAAGCAAGCATACTTAAATAAAGGAAAACAGTGAGCTTTCAGCTTTCAGTGTTAACCCGTATCATTTAAGTGCCTTTATCTCGGTTGACTGATTAAATTATTATATTTTGTGCTGTTGAATGGGCATAACGGGAATAATAAATGATTCGTGCTAAATACAAGAGCCACTTTTTATTGACAACCCTTTCATAAATTTAATTAGGTGTGCGTAGTCGACCCATTTACGCAGTTGACAGATACAAGGATGGTCGAGCAGGCTGCAAAGTGATTAAATTAGTAAGATCTGTACCTTAACAACTACGAATTTCGACTGAAACTTTCAGAATTAACACCGACTTAATACGACTTCATGAATTGACCGTTAATTATCGGAATAATGAATAACCGTCCCAAAACTGTTGTAGATTCGTTTCAACCGAAATGAATCGGTTTAGAATAAAAGTAAAACATTCTTTAAATTTCCAAAATGGTTGCAACATTCACAAGAGCACGTTGCTCCCAGTTTTCATATTTCAACAACGCAACTGAACATTCTGTCATCGAAATATGTGATGCGGAATTTCCACGGGCTGGCAGTTGTAGCTTTGACAATCACAACCTGAATTTGTTTGCGCTGTAGACATTCAACAAAAATATCGAGAATGAAATTTTTCACTATCAAACTCCCACAGTGCTCATTTCAAAAATTTGTGCGCTTTTTTTATTCTGAATAAATTAATAACAACCTAATTGAAAACGGAGCTTTTTAATTTCAGTTTTAAATAAACATTTCATTAAAGCTTACTTTTAAAGTTAGCGAGATTGTTCTTAAATTCATCTTAAAAAAACAACAAGATTGCTTTCAATGCAGCTTTGTCTATTGTGTGATTAATTTAACGCGTAATTATTATTGTAATTATTAACGACTAATATTCGCTTTATAAGCTTGTCTTCTGCACATGTTAACAAAATATATTACCTCCATTTTATTTTAGATTGAATTTCATAAACATAAGACACGAAATAGTTGCCTTTAAGACGCCTTATTTACTTTCTCGTCATAAGACATATTACAAACAAAAATACACAAGATACATCCATGAAGCTTTAAAATTAACATCTTAACTACACCAAAGATATTACACAATATTATCGGTAATGGAAGAACCGCCCCAGGCCTCAGTAATATAATACATACTAGCAAAAAACTCACCCCATTTAGCTTATCCTAGTTAACTGAAATTGTTAAATTATGTAACGGCCACAACTTCTTATAATTTATAACATCAAACTGATTGCATTGTAAAAATCGATTGCAGACTCGAATAAAATTTTGACGAAAACCTGATATGATTATGAATTTTTCTTGATTATACGCCTTGTTGAAGTTTTCAAGCCTTCCTAAAGTAAACCATCGGTCAAATTTTCTGTACTTTCAACTTGGCTTTTTTAATACACTTCTTCATTCTTTGAAACCACTTCTCAAAACAGGTTGAAAACTTTTTTTTTGGAAGGTCGTCAAAATTCTCTGAATAAAACTTTTAATGTTAAGGTGATAACATCATGTTAGCAATTTTTCAAACGGGCAGTCTTTTATTTTAGAATACAGTGTACAATAATAACAATAGCAACTAATGTGTCAAATTCACACAATCAGTTACAGACCTACAACACAAGCATTTCAAAATATTTACAACTTTCTGTTGCAATTAAAAATTTATAGAATCTTAAAAAAAAATCAATTTTACTATTAGTTATTTCAGCTACGAGTATAATACCCAAACCTCTAATCGGTAATATAACTACCTTAAACTTAAAAGAAAATTTAATTATTCAAATTCAAAAGGCGATATTATTATGCTCATCATATTGTCAACAAATTTCTAAACATTGATCACACACTGAAGTGCGGCAAGATAGCGGTATAAAAGTATATCATCACTTGATAGCAATATCATGAATAATGTGTGATTATCCGGTTTGATGGCCCTGCTGGATGGTGGTGGGTTTAAGCGATTATAATAATTATATTTATTACACAACAGAAATAGTTTCAAATTACAGGACAGTATATTTATACACACGTTCGCTGAACTTAACTTAATTCTTTCAAGTATTTAAATAACTAAATTAAACTAAACATCAGAACCTTTGTCGAAACAAATTGTATACAATTTTAAAAGGAAAAAAAATTACCATTATTGAAAGTGCATCTGAAAGAAGTCTTGGGGTGGAAACAAAATAAAGAAATCCTAACAAAAATATCTACTTAAATGTAACTTTAATTAATTACATTATTTAAAAAAAAAATAGAAGCTATGTTGTTTAATATGAAATATTTTTCAATTCAAATTGACTTCAGTAACTACATTAGATTGAAAATATCAACTTTGTTTTTCAAAAAAGTATATGCGAAATTAACATTTATTCTGTAAAATATGAAATTTAATAAGGAACACATTATTTAATAATGAATGAATGCAAAAATGAAATATGTTCTTAAGAAATATAAAAATCGTGAATTGAATATCCCTTTTTGTAAATGAGAGTTACAAAATAAAAGAAATTTAGGCGAAACGTTTTACCTATTTCTCCTAATGGAAAACATAGGTATTTAAACAACTCGTAGAACTAAACATTTATTAGAGTGAAATGTTAATCTTCTTTGCGGAACGGCTTTCGAATTTCTGGTTTTCCAGGTAAATTCGCACTTTATATTCTGTTTATATGTTTTTCATTTTGTTCGCTTTAATATCCTTAATTAATTATTTATTGAACATACGACTAAAACTTTTGGCCACGTTATGTGAATGGTAGAACTGTAAAAGGAATCGAATTTATCAGAGACGGTATCGACCGAATGTTCAATGTCCAAGTTAATAGCAGATTTAGAAAAGAATGACATTCAGTATAATAGGATACGGTCCTGTAGGGTTGGTGCGACAGGGCTATTAGTTGCCACAATCAGCAGTAAGAGACTGCTCGTTTGAAATTAAATATACATTTTCTCCTCGGTGAAAAGGACAAAATCTCCAAGACTACCTTGAGACATTTTGGGATTTAAGTTATTGCTAGCATAATTCTTTCAATGTTCCTTAAACACTACCCGCGTCAAAACAAAGTGGAAAATATAGAGACGATTTCAATTCTCAGTTCAAATTTAACTGGATTGTGCCAGTCAGAACAAAACTTTTAAGAAGACCATAAACGTTCACAGAGCATGCGCATTATCGATACAATATATTTACATGCTCAACTAACAAAGCCATTTTTTTCTAGAATAGTCCACAATCGTCGTCACTATTGCTTCTTTTCCGTTGCCATTTTACACTTACTAAACAATGTCCAGTTCCTAAAATCACTTTCAAATAAAAACAGAAAGAATTTATTTTTGACTTTTTTTTTAATTATTCCAATTGAATAGAACAAAATACAGGAAGATAATAATTTAATAAGACGTATTTTATTGCATTTCTAGAATGCCACCAAGGAGCAACTGGATTAATTAGATAAAAGTTTCTACTCAACTTAATATTTCTTTAGTGAAGAGAATAAATTAAAGTTAAATTTTCAGGAGCAACATAAGAAAACATTTTTTATTCATCTAAAAATGCAATTTTATTTTGTAATTTTTATCATGTTTGTGGTACGTTTTTTTCAAAATTATTTTTAATATTTTTCAGATTAATTAATTAATTTGTCAAATCCACCACCACCTCGCACTGCCATCAGGCCGAGTATTTACATATCATCACGAATATTGCTATCAAGTATTGATATGCTTTTAATCCAGCGTTAACTACAGCCGTTTTGCCGCACTATAATTAGTTCAGCAGTGGTGTTCAATGTGTCAAGAAATTTTCTGACATGAGCATAAAAATATCGCCTTTTGAATCCCTTTTCAACAATTAAATTTTCTTTTAAATTTAAAGTGTTCATGTTACGGATTACAAATTTGGGTCCTATATCCGTGGCTGAAATAACTAACGGTAAAATTGAAATTTTTTCAAGATTCCATAAATTTTTAACTGCAATACAAAGTTGTAAACATTTGTCAATTTTTGTGTTGTAGATCTACAAGAGGTTGTATGAATTTGGCACAGCAATATCTAAAAGATACCTGTTCTCTCTATCAAATAAAATGATATCAGGTCTGTTGGTGCGATATGTGTATAGAGTAAAACAGTTCTATTCCAATACAGTTTACAGTTATCGTTTTCCAAATAACTAGTAGAGATGTATTGATAGTGTGGTTTATAATTTTGTATTAAATTATATTTTAAAGCCAGTTGTTGATGAACAATTTTGGCAAACTTATCATGTCTTTTTTTGTTTGCAGTTTGTGCCAAAACAGAACAAGATGAAATTATGTCTTCAATTGTTTTTGATCCTACCTTACGAATCTTGCATCTATCATCAGTAATTAAAACTTTAATTATATACTTCTTGTAATTTCTGTTATTAATCACTCCGTCTTGGATAGCAAATATAAATCCCTCGGTTTCCGGATGTATGTTAGATTTTTTAACCAAGCGTGTAACGCTTTAATATCAATTTCTGGTTGTTAGAGTTTATGGAAGAATCTTTGCTATGGCTTAGCATATAATCAAAAAAATGATTTGAGTTACTTGTAGTGGAAAAAATAGTCTATAAACCACAGTAGAGAAGCTATTATAGCTTCGACACATTAAATCCCTCGCTTGCGGCTTGGCATTTAATCTTGATGCCTCAGCTACAATAGTCATCTTCTCGACCTTAGTTTATAATATATTATTTTAATATGGAGATCTGAAGTAGAATTTCTAAGTTTAATAAACCTCTTCCAGCATTTTCTCGATATAAAGTAAATCTTTCTATCGTAGATTTAGGATGTTTATTATATTTTTAGCGCACGAGCATTAGCGAGGAGCACTATTGATCTTGTCCATGTGACTCGCTCGCTGTTCGCTCGCTGGTCCTCTAGGA
>QDEB01112378.1:0-15195 GCA_004193795.1 Asbolus verrucosus | reverse complement strand
CTTTTGCTTATTCATCAAATATTTTCAGACAGGAGGAATGTTTCAAAAATTTCACCTTCAATTATTCAGTCAGCTTAAAACAAGTAAAACCTTGTTAATTAATCAGGTTTGATGTCAAAAAAAAAGCAATTCAAAGTTGTCTCGAATAAACGAAACGATTTCATTGCATATAAACTATAAATTAGCNNAATTTGAAAAAATACTTCCTCCTATGCCCATATAGTACTACCAATGGTTGTTTTTTCTTCTTTTCCAGTTGTAGATTTATGGCTGTCCTCTAAATGAATTTTATTGTCTTATGTTTGCTCAGTTTAATTTTCGAGATATGAACCGAAAATTTTCTACATGAACACCGTCTTTATTTTAGAAAACTTTAATTTTCATCTTGTATTTTTTAGTGTATTTTTTATTTCCCAAACATTATTTGCAACTATTTTCCAAGTATTGAAATTATTTAAGACTTAATCACACAATGACTGATACACGTCTACTTCTGTGAAACTGAGTAGGAGATGCGTCTGATACAAAATTTATCAAGTTGCAAGCCCCCATACAAAAAAATAAATAGACAAATCAATATTTGACAGTCAATGATCACATAAACTTAAAAATGACATATTTTTAAAATATTGCAGGCTATTATTGCAACAAAACGAATTAAATTTGAATAGATTTCAAGCAAGAAAGAACCAAGATTATAGTGTCTACATAAACGACTGAAATTCCTCTCATAAAGTCATATTTTAATGAATCAATTAAAATTAATCACGTTTCAGGATTTACAGGATTCTAAATCTGTATTTGCTTCGCGAGCAAGTTTCAGTACAATTTTTCAATTTATAACACCTTACTTGCGAGAGATAATTTTACAAGGTTCAGTACACACAACTAAAATTTACTTATAAACAAAATTAGATTTATCAAAAAAATTGAATTTCAAATATTTCGGATCATTACCCAAACATTCACACCCACCCAAAAAAAGTGCCTTGCTTCAATTTCGTGGTTAACTATAACAATAACGGTAATTTCTACTAAATAAAAATGAAAAGTAGAGCTGTTATAACAATTTATTCATAGAAAACAATAATTTCACTTCCATACGTTGATTATTAATATTAAAATGTAATATTTAAATCTGCTAAGACCAGATTAATGAACAAACATTTATTCAGAAGACTAAACCGGTTTCGCTGTGGTGTTAGTTTGGTGCACATCTTTTTGTTAGCGACTGTGCCTAAGTAAAAGAAATACATAAACATATTGGAAACATTATATTACACTAATTATGAAGTTGTGATTTATATAGAAGTAAATACGGATGGTCTTGGGGATTATCGATTACATTGTATGAGGTAATCGTGATTATGGGAAATAATTTAATAATTAACTTATTAACAACATTCCAGCGGTTATTCTAGTAATTTTGTTCATGTGAAGCGGCCATCACTTAATCTGAAACCTAAATTCTTATTCATTTAGATAAATAGTGGTAATTCGTTACGACCTTGTTTTTTACTTTGAGCACATGCACAAACAGCGTGTGAACCGTCGAGTTTTTGGGAAAAAATAATGGAATGCTAATACCTAGAAATATGTATTGTGAAGAAATTGTTTCCCTGACCCATGTCACTGGAGGTTATACTGTGCTATTTGTAAAATGTCAAAGGAAACGTTGCCATCTAAATAAATATTCAGTATCATCTTAATCCATATACTTTTATTAGACCTACATTGTAAGTGTGCATCTGTTAATTCGTCTCATTCGTCAGTGCATTTTTTCAGTGTGAAACTTATTTTCAAATCTTTGGCATGCTGTTATTACGTTTGTTTCATTGCGGTAAATTTAAAACATGCAAAGCTCTAATTAGTATGTAGATGTTAAATCGGTTAAACAATAACAGCGTTATTAGAGACCATGTAAAACAGTCTAAAGAACTTAATTGTTTTAATGGAACTGTTTAGCAAAAATAACTTATGACAAATATTTAATTTTGGGTAAAGTGGTAGTTAAAACATGATTTCACAATAAATCTTAACAAGCGTCATTAAAAAAAATAGTTACAATTAACAAATTTAATAGCCATTATCTTCCATCATATCGTTAAGATTTGAATAAATTAGCACATTATTTCTTCAAATTAACTAATCACTTGGCACTCGGGATTTAAATTTTTAATAAATTTGTGTAGCACTTTGATTTGTTGTTGAGTTATAAAAACATTGTACTCCCCAGAAATAACAGTTTACACGTTCCCCTGATTTAGACTGACGATATTTTTGTTAAAACCAAAAATTAAAAGAAATAAAATAGAAGTGCCTCTAAACAAAAAAAAATTTTGCAGAAATTTTAAAATTTTAATTAAAACAAAAACTGGTGCATTTTTGGTAACAACAAAACGTATATACAAAGTTTCAAGTAAAGAAAATCCTCAGTTTATCATATCACATTATTTTCGTCAAATTGCTAAAATAATGATTGTTATTTTTTACAATTATCGGAGTAATGACAAGAATACAAATTTTTTTCTTGAAAAATAAAAGTCTATCGAGCAGACTGAAATAATTATTAATTACATAATATAGATTATTACGATAAAATATGATGTTAACTGAAAACTTGGTAAACAGACGCTCAAAAGTTAATAAACCTGTCAGCAGTACTTATACTTTATAAAAACACAGATTAAAGAAAGTGTTCTCGGGTAAAATATTACTGTTATGTGAATCAATTACTATTATAATAAATTAGAAATAGTTCGACAAGTTTCATGAAAGAACTAAAACCAAAAAAAAGATCATAAACTTGTTAAAATGTGTTCACTTTTTGTTAGAATAAGCCCTTAAGCACTACATAAAAGTAATCTATTTAATTTTTATAATAACACCAATTACCTTCCCAAATTTTCTCTTTGCAAAGATTTTCTGCTTAATATTTTGCAACACGTAATTTTCTAATAATAACACTGAAGCCTGTTTCTTTTGGCATTTAAAGTTTATCAATTTTAATAATTAATTTACTCAATTGCGTAATTGCATCGCGTGCCAACCTGGCCCTTTATTGCGTGAGGTTGGACGCCATTCCATAAGTAATGGCGATCCAAACTTAATTGCTAAAAAAATTGTATCATAATAGTCAGTTACCTTAATTGGACAGGTACATGATTGGATTATTTTTAACCAAGTTTACTCTTGTAGTTCAGCCAGGTAAACCTATTCTAATTTGCCAATCAGTTATTGTTCGACAGTAACTTCCTCAATTAGACTCAAGGCCATAGTAGGTTTTAAAAAATTGACGTACAATTACTACATCACACCCAAAATTAGATTTATTATCGTTCAGATTCAAATGCAATTTCATGAATGTTTAAAATACGAAATAGAAATCTCCAAGGATCAGCATGCGAAATACCTGTCGTGAGTAACATTCCTAAATCAAAACGAGTAAAAGCTTTGGTCAAAATGGAGAAAGTGTACGAATAAAATGCAAGCGTGGTGTACCTTGGGGAGTTACTCTAATTACGGGGTGTACGAGTACACAGAATTAAGAATGTAATTATAAAACTTACGACATGCAAATACGCTTTATACAGTCAAAATTAACTATTTTTTCTTAATATTTTTACAGTGATACAGTATGTGCCTTTCGTCTTGAATATCATACTTTGTATTTTTCACAATTTCAGTATTCTGTCTTTTTCATATTCACATCTTCTTTGAATTTGACAGAATTTGGAAATTGGAATTTTTGGTTTTTAATTATGTTGTCATTATTTGCTTTAATACCTTTTTTTCAGTTATTCCCCTTAATTTCTCTCTTTCATTATTCATTTTTTCGTCACTTCTTTACATTATCTAATTTTTTATCATCTTGGTATGTATTTTATCTATTATCAAAACTTTTATTTTCTTTAACTATTTGAACTTTGTTTTGAATTATTGTCATCTCATTTTTATGATTCAGTTTACAGCTCTTTTGATGTCAATATGAGCATCATTAATTTCTTTTAGTGCAGTGAACAGTAAATATTAGAATGCAACATCGTAGCGTGTTCTAAAATCAGCAGTGAACTTTTCAGGAGAGAACTGAATTCAGCATTCGCCAGTTTTCTGTCCTTGACACGAAAATAATCTCATGCTTACCTACTGGTGCGATTTAAAATTGATGTTCCATTGAAGTTTTTTTCCCGAAATTCAATTAAATCCGTAACAATTAGTAGTATTTTTTGACAATAGGAGAATTCGCCTCAGATATCTAGGAGCCGGCATCCATCAAGATTAACAATGTCTGTAAAATTTCGATAACCCATTATCTTACACAAATACTATAATAACATTCTCGATTGTGAGTCATTGGTGAAAACCACAAATAGTTAAAATTATGCCGAAGAATTCCTTGATATCTTATAACTTTTTTGTTATTGTGCTGGGAAATAAACAGCCCGGAGCTATTGGAATTATTATAAACCATCATCAGAGAATGCAGGCGGCCACTTTCTCATCTTGTTTTTTTCACATCTACAATTCTATGATTTAATCATGAAATATTGTCGGAATGGCATTTTTTAGAATCTTGAACTTGTTACCAGTTCTTGAACGTAATGTGGTAATTGTTTGAAAGCCTTGGATCAGGTTCTAATAATTCAAGTCTGCGATTCTATTAGACGTTTTAATTGTTTATACAAGGTTCCAGTTTATTAATTTGCCATATATTGTTCGATTTTATTGTTGACCTTTGATGCAAATCATCGTGATGGATTCTTGAGAATTTTAGGGAACGCCTCTTTCGAGTAATTTTTTTGTTTCATTATCCTTGAATTCAATAGGAAACATGACATATCAAAGAATGAAAATGTAAGAAAAAACTTCCGTGATCATTAAAATCAGTTCATAACAAAATATAAAAAGAGAATTTTTCTTTGTGAAGTTCACTGAAAAACGTCAATCAACACACTGACCTCAACTACTAATTATATCATTAGAGAGTTCGAAAACATTAAATTTAAAATTTTGATTACAATCGTTTTCACATATATGACATCAACATTTTAAGATAGTGACCTACACTCTTATCAATGATTCAGAAAGTTTTTTGGTTTTGATTATGCGTCATCACCTTATTCAGTACCTATCCAAAATTTAGAAAGGAGATTCATTTTCATGAAAATATCGTTCTTAAATATGAATAATATTAAGATAACTAAAACCGCCACTTAAAAATATCTATTCAGCAACTACTTAGGATTTTTTAAATCATTATCATTGTATGCTAATTTTATGGTCATCTAGTTGTCACATATAAATCTAATAAGGCATCTATAAGAATTAATGGTATCGTTAAAGCCTGTAGGCGTTAAAATGTTTGTTGTCATTCATAACAATTATTATCAATTCCTGTAACTTATCTGTGACCTCGATTGATGAAAAATTAAGACAAACATGTGCATACATAGAATGGCCAAATCTTACTTTTAAATCGTGTTTCTAACCCTGTTTGATTACATTAAATTATCATTAATTAATTAATTAAATCATTGGTTTCATTTCATCTCATGTAAAAAGTTTAAATGTAAAATATTGAACATTGGCTTTTTAGTTTGTTTTCGTTGTGATTCAAGAGAGAATAAATATTTTATTCCATTTAGTGATTTTTTCATTTAATTATGGATAATTCTATACTCAGTCAATGCATTTATTAAATTTTGTTTTAACAAATTTCAAAACTCAATTTTTTGATTTGAAATAGTTATTTACTTAACGTGTTCGGGAAATTAATTTTCTCGCATGAGCACTTTATTTGCAGCACGACCGAAGGTAGTGTTGTATTTAGTGTGAATGCGCGAAAATTTTTCCCGAAAAAGTTAGGTACAAGGTTTTTTGTAACGACTAACTCAAAATTATTTAAAAATAAATAATTTGAAATTATTAGTATTTTACTATTTACTGAATTGGTAGCGCCGCTCACATCTGACACTGCGTTGTTACTACNNAAATGAGCGATTCCGAAGAATCTTTGACACCACCTGAAATCAAGGAAGCAGCAAAGGAAGCAAAATTGAGTTTGCTTCCTCATTTCCTGATTTATTGTGTAAGTATCGTTGGAATTTCACTCTTAGTTTACATTTGATACAAGCGTTTGACGTTTTGTGTTTTGTCATCTAATACCAACCGCACAACGTAATTCCCCCCGGTTTCTCTGGCAAAGTAAAAAACACCGTAGTGCGGGAAATGCGTTTTTCTATGTCGAGAACAATCGTAAAATACCTATTTTGAGGTTATGAGTACAAAAAATATATTTTTCTAATGTAAATCTAATTTTTACAAAAATCCAAAAAGATTTGATTGAATCATGGCCACTTTACTTCAGGCGGAGGACTGACAATATGACATGTTAAAGAAACTGTAATGACAAAAGGTTAGGATAATATTTGACATGAGTTTTGTCAAAGTGATATTGTTTTCTGTGTATGTATACTTTGTCTCGGTTTTATAGTGTTTTGCCAGTTCGTCATTTTTCAGTACATTTTAACACGTTGAGAAATGCAGACGTCTTCTAATATTTCGATTTTTAGAATATTCTTCAACTATTTCACACTGACTCCTTAACTTCTGAAAAGTATTGAATGCATAATTTTGACATCTTTGATGTAGTTCGGAATGCATAACAATAAAACAGACTATCTGAGATTTGAAATATAACATACACGTACGGCCATATTATTTTTTGACATATTTGAAACAGGAATAAAATTGAAATCACATTCATGTAAGATAGGTGAAACAACATCTTAGATAAAGTTGTGACAAAATGCAGACTCAGTACTTCAGTTCACTATAGACGTCCTAGAATAAAGATTTAATAATCTTTGACTTGTTCAAAATATTGTCTAGAACAAATTTTATTTTATGTCATAATTAAGTGATATATTTTTCTGATTCGAAAACTAGTGTTAGTAAATAGAATTAAAGTGGTAAAATTTCATTTTTTGTTTTGACATGAAAATCAACAAAAAATCATTTCAGACTTAGTTTCATAAAAGAAATATTTTAATTTTTATTATTTTAATCATATTTGTTTGTGAATACTTGCATGTATGTTCAAATAAAAATGTTAAAATTATTACGAACCTACATTAACAATTTTTTTTAAGTTGAGTGTACATTACATCCACAACAACCTCCGAAGTGGATGTCATAATGATTAAAATGTCAACTAGTAAAAAACAACATACAGACAATAACTGTAAATAAAGAAAAAATGATTACATTGAGTCACTGTTTTCTAATCTGACACATGAATGTACGATGGATTACAAATTTTTTCTTCTGCTAATGGTTTGTACAGTATAGTGCTGTACAGTCTCAGAATTGTAAACATTGTGTAAATTTTGTCACTTTTATAGAAAAATGTATATTACGTTTGTGTATGGATGACAATTAAAATAATTTATAGAAATTAATACATATTTGTAACGTAAAAGTAATTATATTATGCGATTCTCTTTTTTTTTTATTGTGGTTTATGATCCCTTGCTTACTAAAGTTAAATGTTTACTGATACATGCAAGCGCTTTTTTGTGTAAATAACTCAAAAATTGATATCCCCTGAACTTGTTAAATTATACACATTTATATCTATCAAAATCAAAAAATTTCTGCCAATTTCAGGAAATCTTTAAAAGTTGTCAAAAAACAGACGGCTCAACTAAGCACGTTGATGTAATTTTTCACCAATAAACCCAAAACTGAAAAATCTTTCTGTACTATTTATGAAATATATTAAAACTGCATTCAAACATATTTTTCAGGATGACGAACCGCCTGAAATTACCTACTGTGTAGTGGAAAATACCGGAACCCTTACACTCCAGGCCATCACCCCCACGCAACCGATGCCGTCACAAGAAGAACTAGATGCCAAATTTGCAGAACTGGTGGTAAGTTACCGTCATTATGTGCTGAAACAGTAACAAACCCAGTTATGTCGCGCTTGTGTAACCAAAAATACACACCAGCGTAATTTAACGGCAGCAACAAAAGCACTTTTTCCTGATTGTTCTGTTAATCAAAGTCATCAACCTCCCTGCTGGTGCTTCAGAATAATTCATAAACTATCCTTTATCCTATACAAATAAAATCGCATTCCAATAGACCATTATCAACAACGTCAAAGAACGTTTTGATGGACAGGTCAAAGTACTTCCGGTGAAACTAATTTGTTTTTGCTAATAATTATATTGTGTCTCCCATTTGTATTTCTAATGGCAAAAATTTTCGTAAATATAGTCTTGTGAAAGTTATAATAATAGCCTGTGATGATCATATGCAGAAAGAATGCCAAATAATATCATTAACAAACATAAGAATTTCGATAGGTTTGACCATAGGCAACTGTCAATAAATATAATCGAAGAATAAATTTTAATTGAGTTAGTGGTTTTTTCAGGGGTCATTGTCAGAACAATGATGAATTCTGCACCGGATTTATTGTTTGAATATGCAAATAATAATTGACCAGTATACTTTCTACTTTTATTTGTTTTGGTTTGAACTTGGAACAATAATAACTGTTATTAACCATAAAGGATTCTTTGAGGCTGTATTTGCTAAGGAATTTGAAATCAATAACATTAATTTACTAAGTTTAACGGTATTAACAGAAATACAGCAGCATTTCAATGATTGGAACCTTCTTTAAGTTGTGAATGCGATTTGGTTTAAAAAATATTTCGATCACATTCCAAAGACCATTGCGCTATATCTACAATACTTTCGTAATTGCAGGAGGAGCTAGATCTGACAGCTCCAAATAAAGCTGCCATGTTAAGTTTACCATCACAGAAAAAGTGGCAAATTTATTGCTCAAGGAAAGGTGGAGAAGACACCGTTGACCAAACACACGCACCCGAACACTATGTTGAAAGACTGCGAACATTAGCCACAGTAAGTTGTAAAAGTTTCAAGAATGTTACAACAAACAAATTTTCTTTTAGTTACAGTACCCGGAAACCAACACAGATGAAGAAGTGCGGACGCGAACGAAACAGATAGACGGGTTAAAAACCGCCCTGAGAACCTCAACGCACAGTTTCGTAATAAAATTTATCGAACTGGATGGCTTGTCGGCTCTTCTGGACTGTTTGGAACGGATGGATTACTTCACAGCCCAAAGCTCCATCCACACAAGCATAATCGGATGTGTGAAAGCTTTGATGAACAACTCGGTATGCACACTTGCATGTATTACTGGTTGCAGTCTAATAAGCGAAATTTTCAGACTGGTAGAGCTCATGTTTTGGCTCACCCGACAAGTATTAACACCATAGCTCAGTCTCTTAGTACTGAAAGCATTAAGACGAAAATCGCTGCCCTTGAAATTCTCGGAGCGGTATGTTTAGTTTCGGGAGGCCATAAGAAAGTTTTAGATGCGATGCTTCATTATCAAAAGTACGCATTCGAAAGGACACGATTTCAAGGAATTATTAACGATTTGGACCGCTCCACAGGGGTGTATAGGGATGAAGTTAATTTAAAAACCGCTATCATGTCATTTGTTAACGCAGTACTTAACTACGGTCAAGGCCAAGAAAATTTAGAATTCAGGTTGCATTTACGGTACGAATTTCTGATGTTAGGCATCCAACCTATAATAGATAAATTAAGAAGTCATGAGAATGAGACTTTAGATAGGCATTTAGATTTCTTCGAAATGGTAAGAAATGAAGACGAGAAGGAACTGGCAAGGAAATTCGAAATGGAACATGTTGATACCAAAAGTGCAAGCGCGATGTTTGATCTCATTAGACGTAAATTAAGTCATACAGCAGCCTATCCTCATCTTTTATCTCTTTTAGAACATTGCATTTTGTTACCTTTAGACTACGGTTCCCATCCTCAACACTGGTTATTATTCGACAGAATTGTCCAACAAATAGTTTTACAACAAGATAATGATGTCAAAAATCCTGACGTATCGCCTATAGACATCAATGTTAAAGAAATCGTCCATCTTCTCGCCAAAGAAGAAGAATTAGTAGAAGCCCGAAAAAAGGCAGACGAACTCGAAAAAGAAAACACGGACATGTCGAACAGACTAGCCAAAAAAGAACAAGAACTCGACCAACGCACTCAAGAGAAAGAAGATATCGAATCAAGTTTAACACGTATCAAAGAACGATTAGAAAAAGAAACAGCCGCACATATAGAAACTCAACAGCGCCTAAACGAACTCGAATACCGTGCTGCAGACCTTGACAGGCAAGTCTCGTGTGAAAGGGGTGAAAGATTCAGACTCGAACGATTAGTTAGTTCTGGAAATATCCCAGATGACGCCAAAGTCATAGGCCTTAAATCCTCTATGGATGTGGATTATAAAGAATTTAATTCTGTCCCACCACCACCACCTCCACTGGCTCCACCTCCACCACCTCCAGCTCCTGGACCACCACCACCACCCAACGCTCCATTGGCACCACCTCCTGAACCACTGAAAGTAGAAACAATCAAAAAGAACATCCCACAACCGTCTAATCCATTAAAATCTTTCAACTGGTCTAAACTGCCAGAAACTAAGCTTCCAGGTACTATATGGAGCGAACTAGATGATACCAAGTTGTACAATACCATGGAACTTGACTGTATCGATAAATTGTTCTGTGCCTACCAAAAGAATGGAGTGACTGTAAGTGTTATTCTGACAATGATGGTGCTTTTTTAACTAATTTATTTTAGAATGACGGTTCGATTGAAGATTTGAGACAAATGGGTAAGAATCGTACCAAAGTTTTATCAGTGATCGATAGTCGGCGTGCTCAAAACTGTACCATCTTGCTATCTAAATTAAAAATGTCAGACGAAGACATAACGAAAGCAATTTTGAGCATGGATTGCAAAGAACAGTTACCGATTGACATGGTGGAACAGTTACTGAAGTTTACTCCAAGTTCTGAAGAAGCAGCTTTGCTAGAAGAACATAGCGACGAAATTGATTCTTTGGCTAGAGCAGACCGTTTTCTATATGAAATATCAAAGTGAGTTATGATTTTTGTCGGGTATTTTTAGAATGTAATTTCATTTTTTTGTCACAGGGTGCCTCATTATGAACAAAGACTACGTAGTTTGCACTACAAGAAACGATTCCAAGTCACCCTCAACGAGATCGTTCCACGTATAACAAACGTGATGGAAGCCTCTCGTGAAGTTTCTCGATCTCGTCGTCTCAGAAGACTTTTGGAAATAGTTTTAGCCTTAGGAAACTACATGAATCGTGGAGCCCGAGGAAACGCTTCGGGCTTCCGCTTAGCCTCTTTGAATAGACTTGCTGATACCAAATCTAGTGCTGCAAAAGGCACAACACTGCTTCATTACCTAGTACAAATAATCGAGAAGAAATTTAAAGATATCCTACGTCTCGATGAAGATATTCCCCATGTTAGAGTAGCAGCCAAAGTGTCCTTAGGCGAACTTAGCAAGGATATGGCCCAATTAAGGGTAGGATTGAAGGATGTAGCTAAAGAAATAGAATTCCACCTTAGTCAGAGTCCTTTAGCTAATGACAAGTTCGTACCTGTCATGAGAGAATTCCAGGCAACCGCCACTTGCAGATTAGCAGAAGTAGAAGACCAGTACCAGGACATGAAGGTTAGTTTTATTAAACTCGTTTCTTCTTTACCTGATGGTTTTCAACATTTTAGACGCGATTTGAGCGAGCCGTCCGTCTTTTCGGCGAAGATTCTACAAATGCTCAACCCGATGAATTTTTCGGAATTTTTGACGGTTTTTTGACGGCCTTCTTGGAAGCTCGGCAAGACAACGAAAATTTACGTCGCAGGCAAGAGGAAGAAGAGAAACGAGCGAAGCAAGAAGCTGATCTGAAAAAGTTGACCCTAGAACGGAAACACAGTCGAGAGGGTATCCTTTCGTCCATTAACAAAAGTCTCAATTTGAAAAATGGAGAAAGCCCCAAAGGAGAATTCGACGATCTAATATCGGCTTTGAGAACTGGAGATGTGTTTGGAGAAGATATGGCGAAGTTTAAAAGATCTAGGAAGAGTAGGGTTACTGGGAATTCGCCACCCAGAAGAAATTCTGTTAATAGGGAAGATAGTAGGGAACGCATTGTTACTAACGGAAGGCGGCAGTAAACATTTTTCTATTTTTGCTCATCAAGCACTTTTTTAAAGACTTTTGCAATACGCAAAGCAGCCTATCTTGAATTACTTATCGGATACTGGTACTTTCGTTGTGCTATTTCAATGTTTAACCGTATGGTGCCCCGGCCTAAGTGTGTTTTGTTTATTTGTGATTAATTATTATTATAATAATTGGACCAATATTTACATTGTAAGCAATTAATATATTTTTACTGTTATCAGTCTAGTGCTGCCAAATAAGCTTCTCAATTTTTACGTAGTTTATAATTTGTATTATATTAACACCAATGTATGAATTTTATACAATATAACAGAATTGTATGTTTGTATGACGTAGGTAGTTGTAGATCCATGTTTATATATTGATATAAGTTTTTAGAAAATGATTGTGCTATGCATTGAAATGGAACTGATTATACATTTTAATGTTAAAAATATACTATTGTTAATTTATTTAACTTTCTATTTCATTATTTTATATTTAGCTGATATTTATGTCGTTTGAAGGAGGTCATGTGCCTATTGAGAAATACATTTTCAAACATGTTTTTCAAAAATACAAAGAATTTTTAAAAAGTTTTTCAAAAACCTTTATTGCATAGATTTTTAAAGTTAATGTCTAATGTAAAAAAAATAGCAGATACAAAAGAATGTATTTTCAAAAAAATCTGAAATAACTAATTCTGCTTTGATTGTTAATAAACAGTTCATTATAAGAAAGGTATAGAAAATGTAAAGACGAATTTGAATGAAGATTGTAAAGTAATTTTTACTTGGCAGAATGAGAAATTTAAATAAAATGACTTTAAAAAGTAAATTCTTATCAAAGAACAATGAGATGCTAAGAGACAAGTAAGATGGTAAAAAAGGGGCATTAAGTTTGTTTTGAGTGAAAGCCCCCCAAAAGCAGCAGCTTTGACCGTACTAAAACTGTAGAATTATGTTTCAAAAAAGAAAAATAGTGGAACCTATCTAAGTGTATTGAAAGCATTTTTAATAACTTTTCTGTTTTTGGTGTTTTCACGTTTTTAAAAATTCTTCTTTTCTCCACTGTGCGATTGGATGAAACAGTCCAAACTGTGAAACAGCAGCTTCGGAAACTCGAATATGTTAAAATGATGTATTATATGTTGCATACCAATTCTTTCGAAGAGAATTGAACAATTTCCTTTTCTGCCTGAAAGCATCCGGTTAGCTAATCGACAAAATTAATCATTTTAAGTTCCATTAATGACGTAATGGGTACCCAGCAATTAAGAGTTGTCTACATATTGACATATTGGAGTCGGAAACTTGAAAATCAAAAATGAAAAAGAAAAAAATCGATTTGAATTTATTAATGAAATGCAGACGCATTCTAATTTGTTTCTTTTTTCAGCAACATCCAAAAGAAATAAAACGAATATGAGATGTCTTAATTATGAGAATTGGATCAGCATAAATCTTGTAGAAGTTTGTACTAATGACCGTTGGTTGATGATGATGAGTAAACTGATGAACCTGGTCGCAGTAGTAACTACTTTAACTAATAAAACAAGTTGAATTCAAGCCAGTAGAAACTACCGCAAGAAATCATTAATACAATAATATTGCGGTAAACCGATTTCCTTTTTCAGAACGGAAAAAAAAACGTTTAAATCTTGCTATTCACAGAAATATGGACCATAAATAAACATGTTTATTCGCCCATTATTAAATTATCAACAGCTATCATGTCAATGTGAATGATAAACAAATAGGAAGTTCGCCATAAGTTAACATATTAATTAAAATTTTTCTTTTCGTTGCGAAACTAGTTTTATTAAATATTTCATAAATGTCATTTTATGATTTGTTTGCACAAAATACACACGAGGAATGTTTCAAGTCTTTATTATTCCATTTTTCTGGTAAACACAACGCATTTGCAAACAAAGGAGCAAAAAACCAAGGATAATTATTTTTTTATGCAGAAATAAATTACAGGCCTGGAAAAAGTAATAATAAACAGCCACTTAACAGCTAACTTTGCCCTATTTTCGGACACCAGGTAAATAATGACGGTCCTGCAGCACTAAACCCAGATGTTCTTACTAAGAAAAGTAATAAAACAGTATTTCGGCTATATGTGGGTGGAATACAACGGAACCTGATATTTACAACGGCCTGCAAAATAATAAATAAATAACAATAAATTGGGTTGAATGAACACCCACTGAAACGCTACATCTTAAATTTTGACGAGAAAATTGCATCGCAACGTCAGAAATTTAATTAATTAGCGTTAGAAATGTTCTCGTTTTATTTTCCATTAAGTAAACCATAATCTTTTTTTTTTTTTTTTTGGAGCAAAAACTTATTTATGGGCTAATCGGGCATTGAATTCAAATGATTTGAAGAGCGGAAAATATGCATCTAACACGTTGAAAATACAAACCGACTCGTACGTTATCACTGGAGTTCGCATTCTATGCAAAATGCATATAGCGTATTTTACAAATATTGAGCCTTAGGACCAAATTCTATGTTATCAGATACAATTAAGTAATAAAAAATTACATATTTTGGTGAACTGTGCATATTTTTAATAATACAGTAACATTTTAGGCTATTTTCTTCTTTGAATTAGCATTGTTTAAACAGAGTAGCTGAGCAAGTAGAAACCAATTTTTATTTATAAATGAATTAGTGAATAACGTTAAAAAAAATGTTTGTTAAAGCCCCATTCAGGGTTCAGTTCTACACAGCAAAGTTTTCGAATTTACCATTATCCCCACAACCAGTGATTACAGGATGGGGCACTTGGTTGAAAGCAACTATGTTTCGTGCTGAAAATTAGTATTCCATAAAAAATTTGTTTTAGAACTTTTTGAGGAAGCTTTTTGCATAAATGAAGGTCAGAATTTTTTTTAAAATCCACTGCTGTCAAGTCAATCAGCCTATATCTTTAAATTTTACAGATTAGAAAAAACAGATTTGGATATAATAAATTCCATTGGACTTGTTAACGAATGTTAAAAGAAACTAATCTATTAGAGGTAATGTTGGAAATATAATTTCTAAC
>QDEB01112346.1:0-16607 GCA_004193795.1 Asbolus verrucosus | reverse complement strand
AAGCATTTTAACATTTGTTTATCTTTGCATTTTTTCAAAAAAACGTTAGTAATTTTTGACTTATTTTACTGTTATGAATTCTACCCTAGACTTTAAATTTTCAAAAATGTTCAATTTCTGCAAAAATGAAACAGACGATGGTCGTCGAAAACTATGTATGATTCTTAAAAAAGATAAAACATGGTCAAATTATTATTTTTTTTTTAAGAATTCACTAAAATATTAATAGAAGTTTCAAAATGACGAAAGTGTTATTTTTTACATGAAAATNNAGTTTTATTAAAATTTCGTTCCGAACTATTATTACTCAAACGATGAGAAAGTAGACATGTTCCTCATCTATGGGGAATGTCTTAAAAATGCCGTGGCCGCTGCGGATCTGTATCTATAGAGATACACAAACAATTAGGAAATTAGAAAATAACTTGCGAGAATATTGGCCTAAAATGAAGGGAAAAAAAACGGGGAAGAACTGTTACTGATCCAGAAAAAGAAATTTCTGTACTAGAGGCAGTAGAGGAAAATTCTCATGTTAGTCAAAGAACCTTTAGTTCGACAAACTGGGATCAGCCAGGCATCAGTAGGGAGCATTTTTCGGGGGAATAAATTCCACCCATACCAAGTCATCTTTGTGCAGGAATTGAGACCAACAGATTTCCCAAAAGGATTGTAATTTTGTCACTTTATTCAATTAAAATTAGTTGAAGACTTTAACTTTGAAAAAAATTTCCTACATTGTCACTTTGACGTTTATAGCGAAAAAGGCAATTTTGATTCAATTTATTATCCAAATCAAACGCAGTATCAAGAGCTAAATGGAATTAGTATTTTTGGTTGCATCTAAGAAAATTTCAGAAATACACCATAATTGATTCATATCGTATGTTTAAGTAACTTAATTTATAAAACGTAAAATACGAAATTACAAAATTAAAGTTGACTGTCATTTCTTGACAGTCTTCGCTTTAGACTATATTGTTTCTGAAATCACTAAATAAATACATAACTGATTCACTCTGTAAATCAGATTTTCAGTACCTAAAAACTGTTGGTCCAGAGTGAATTTTTGAACGATTTGGGAGATTTTCTTGGATTGGATTCTTTTAAACCTATCCAACATGCAAATAAATCAGAATTGCAGATAACCGTCTTGACTTTCAAATATTCATTATTCGAATAAATGATTAATGTGTTTGTGTTGAGTCTCCGAGCGCCAGGCAAAATAATTTCGTGAACGCGTTGAGGTCAGGGTTTTCGTCGAATGTTTCAGAGAAGCGCCAGTCCGTCGATAATAATCCATGATGAGGTGCCCTTTTGTTGCGCAGATTTTATGTTTTTATGGCATCGGAACGGTCTTTTGAACGGCATCGTTTGAAAGTAAAAAATTATTCATAAACCAATAAATATCCGTCATAAACATTTCACAATATTGAAGTGAAAGTCGATCTGTCGGAAAGGGTTGAAAATGGTTTTATTAGTACGTGGCAAATGGCGAGGACGTTCTGGATGGCCATCAACGAGAAGAATGTGGTCGGGTGGGGAAGGTCACTAAACTACTTCAGGGTGCATCGAACATCTTGCGATGGTCTTTCCTGTGTATAGCCTTGGACACGACGAAAATGACCAAATGTATTTAATCGGCCGTTCAAGGTCCAGGTGCTAACAACCTTCTGCGTTTTTGGGCGACGAATCGCTAACGAGCCCGAATATCAGAAAATCGTTTCCCCATTTCGACCGACACACACTCCGCGGAAAAAAAAACATAAATAAAAATAAAACAGAGCGGCATTCTTTTCTTCTTTCCGAGAGGTTGCTTCGGGCCAGTGACCTAGCGAAACGCGCTCGCGACTTTGTTCGAGAATATTCGCGTCTTTCCGAGGTCATCCAGAGTCACTTACCCCAGTGGTACAGAAACATGGCAATCAGAAAAGTGAGTTGTTCTGCTCAGCAGCCATCGTCATGGCCGGAAAATTTCGCTTCGAGAGCAACAGAGCAAAATGGACTGGCCCACAAAGAACTCTTTCGTCATCGCCATCTCGCGGGCCACGGTCAGTCGGCGACCCAGGAAAAAAAAGCGCCACCGACTGACATTGAACTGGACGACGGCTTCTTCGAGCGCCCACCGTGATGCTATTGGAACAACAAAGGGAAATCGACTCGGATCGCCTTGAGAAGCGAGAATTTCCATATCGCGACTCGGCGGAATTATCGCAATGTAGGTGGTTGGAGAGGTCGTTGACTCTTCCCAATTTCGATGGACACGCTTTAACCGGTGGTGGATTTCACAGCTTGATCGCCCGTCGAAATCACCCGGACGGCTTTCATGCTAAATGGTTTTATTTTGACGTGGGTCCACCGGAACTGAACGGCCATGATTTGTGGGTCATTATGGGCCCGGGCATTCAGCAGAAAGACCAAGGCCGGAGATTATTGCACCCTTGTTAAACCGGCACTTTCGAGAAAAATTTCGATTGGCTTCCAATTCGGTATTGCAACCGCGATTGCGGTTGAGTCATCGCCAGTGCACATACGCACTGGAGACACGCACGACGACCGTTCGTTGCACTTGAGTTCAGCAACCCCTTCGACAGCTCGCACATTAAAAAATCCGGGCTAAATGCCCCGTGGATAGATAAAGTCATTAATCCCTTCTTATACTTGATAAAAAAAACTCGTATATATGCCACCAAAATGAGAATGGTATCGATGGAAGTGATGAAGACTACAGAAGAAACGTCAAGTTTTCCATTTCATATTTTGCTGCAAGGTATGAAGCGAAGTTATGATTCTTGACATTTCTTTTTTCCTACAGATGGTTAAATGCGGTATCTCTCTCTCGGTCCTTTCAGACAGATGGAACAATTTCTTGCGAGTGAGGTGCCTCACATTAAAATCCACGATTTACCGATTATATACGTAACATAGTTATAAGGAAACTTAAGATTTTTGAGGAGACAACACACCTGTGCATGACAGCTTAAATTAAAAATAATAATTGTAATAATGAAAATGTAAAGTAACCAAAAGCTGACGCTTCCAAATATTTCCTCGTAAAATAAACATCAGAGGTTATATTCTGTATGTTATAATACATTATATAAATAAAATAAAATACATAGTGATTTCAGGCAAATACTTAATGGGAGAGAAGTTTAGAGGAAGTTGTTATGCTATGTCAGTTTTTGCCTTTACTTAACCATAAGCTAATTTTTCAAACGTCTTTTTGAATTTATATTTTGAACAGTTGTATTATGAATTTTGAAAAATCAACATTAAATGACCTAAAATGTGTGTCAGCTTTACCAACCTCAAGAGCGCATTTTTCATACGTCTGACATAGATGTCAAATTTAGGAGTTCAGTAAATTTACTTGAGGTCTTATCCCACTTTTCAAAACCACCAACTTTCAATACGTCTCAAGCAAAATCACACCAAAATGCATCTTTAATAAAAATAATAAAGATACAAAGAAAAAGTGGCAACGAAGGCTGAAAAAGATGCAAGGAAACGAGAACGTGGGAAAAATATAATGTTAACATGATAAGAAGATTGCAAGGCAACGAAAACTGGGCAAACACAATCAAAATTCCAGTCTTCGATTCAGATGATGAATAAAAAGTTCGATTTAGGCGTGGGTGTATGATGCAAAAGCACGATACGAACGTATTTTTTTTCCTTTATATGGCAGTGGAAATAAAAAATAAAGGTCTCTTTATCAGTATATTGGAATTCACAAACTATTTTCATTCCATATAGTCTAAGAATAGAAATTTTTATAATCAGAGAAAATGTTGGCAAAAAAATTACTAAACTTGTTTTAGTTTCCAAAACACTAATTTGAAACTATCGGGTGTTCATTTAAAAAGTGCATCAAGCGCTACTGACTTTTTGATAGACGAAGATGCCGCAAGAAAGGGATGTGCTCTCTTATGCCAGAATTTTCAATTTTCTAAATCTGGTCATTTTCTGTTCATATTAATGAAAAGCCTCGCGTCCTCTATTTACACCCGTGCCTCAATTTTATTTCGTTTTTACGTTTTCACGGCTTAAAATTGTATTTTTCGTTTGTCACTGACGTCTGTCAAAAATTGTGGACATATCTCATTTTATTCGATTGTTTTCGACTTTTTAAATGAACACCCATTATAAAAAACGCGGAAATATTCAAAATTTTCAATTAAGTAACAAAGCACATTGACTTCGACCAATGTCATACCTTGAAGTCTGAATATGTCAAATTTTAAGTTCATGACTATTTTAGTGTCATTTTTGTTAATAGTTAAAATATTTTTCGGTTAAATTTAAATGGTTTTTGTTATTGGATTCTTGATAAGTATATTTTCAATTGAAACTTCTTTTATTTATTTAATTTTTGAAAATTAAAGTTACAGATTTTATGCTATACCGTCAGATTTTAGTGTCCTTATTTTAAAAGTCTTGTAAAAATGTTTTAAATACGAAATACTCATCAACATCAAAATAGAAAAAAACAAAAAAAGATTAAAATGTCAATCAAAAGCTAAATAGCGACTTCTTCGTTCAAATCAGATGTATAGAGAAAATGATGATGAAATCACGAAATTCTGTACGAAACTGGAGACAAACATATGAATTGTTGAGGATATCTCTAATTTTTAAAATCTGGATCAGCCCTAACATTAAGTTCGTAATTATCTTACACTGTAATGATGGGAATTTTACTTTTATAGGAATTGGAATTATTGCGTATTATTTCAAAGGAACTTCGCAATAATGCTGAGCGTAAGAAATACAATTTACTCCAATATTTACGCAGATTCAACTGGAAAATTTATTCTAGACGCGAAATTCATTAAAAATGGTATGTTACTGTTATATACATTTCTTTTCATTTTTTCAGAGAAATTTAACATGTTTTACACACAACAACAACGTAAATTTACGTAATATTTTTACGGTATAGTGTGCCAGCACTGTCATCATTAAATTTTTTTTTTGTTATTTGTGTTGAGAAATATCTTACTGAAGTATATTCATAACGGAAAGTAAACTTATCCTAAAAAAAGGTAGGAAAGTTGAGTCCTGTTTTTACGTAATTTTTTTTAGTTAGTGTGTCAGCATGTCAGTTTTTAAAATGTTTATTTTATGATATTTTTTGGCTATATGATTAATAGTTATTTAAGTATATTTACATTTTAAATAATGTTTTCATCAAAATAAAACTTGAAAAAAAAAGTGTGAATAGACTTCTTCGCCTGGATCAGAAAAGGATTCTTGGAGCAAACGATAACGACGTCCACAAGCTGGATAGAGCACTTGAACTTCCCGCGACATTCCGAATTTCGAAAATGTGGGGCACCCATCCCGGACTCGCCCCGATCACCCGAGCGATTCGCCTCGAAGAAGATGAAAAGTGCTCGCACGAAATCGGAGAGTTGTTTACTGTAGAAAGTTATATTCCGGAACAATAGTTTTTCGACCAAAGCCGAATCTTTCCCTTGTAACCTCGATTCGCGAGCGTGCGAGTCGGGCCGATTTTCGGAATTATCGCGACCACCATCTGCAAGGGTAAATGCACTTGCGGCGGCCATTTGCGGCGCGACCATCGAACTCGAGCACCGTTAGGTTTACCTCCAGTGGCAATCTGGCGCGATCTGCTCCGCCATTGTGTGTGTGTATGTGTGTACATGTCACGGATGCAACGACCTCGCGAACGATGAACCCGCTGCACCGATCGTTCACTTTTCAGGCGCCGCGACGCCACCCTGAAAGGCGCCGGGGTGCAACGACCAACGGTGCGTGTGCGGATGCACATGCAAATGGGAGTGGGATCGATGGGAGCGGGTTGCGTAATGTGCGCGTGGCAATTGAGCGGAGCCGGTGCCCCCCTTGCGGGTCACTAACCTAGTGCCTACTATTTACTATTTTGTGCCGCGATGCCGCTAATTGCGGCGAGCGGCCGCTGATGGGCCACACAATGGCGAAAAAAACTTTCGCTCGGCGGACATTTTGTTGCGCCGCCGTGACAGCATCCGAAGATATTTGCGGCGATCGAGGTTAGTCACACCACGAGTACAGAGCGAGTTTTGACCCCATTCGCGGTTACGAACCTCTGTTGACCTCTTTATAATTTCGCATTAAACAGTATGTCATCATTTCTGTAACCGTTCGACGGCACTACGCCGGAGTTCAATAACTTCCACGGCGAATTGTGTCGATTACCTATTGCCAATTGCGGACTTATTGAAATTTATCATTCCGGGCGATCGCTAATTACCGCCGACGCTGCACGTGATCCGGCGTGAAGAACGAACGCCGTGACGGAAATGCCTTCGCACCCTGCACAATCCGAACCCTCGTTTTATTTCGACGCCGGCTGCAGGTGCAACGAACAGAAACTAGCTCAGGTTTATTTATGTAATGGATGAGCAATCTCCAAAACCTAGAATCTTATTGTGGGCCACGAGATAATCCACCGAAATTCCGCGAATACCCGGCGACGCTCGTAAACGGAGTTTTTCGAAAAATCGCTCATGTCATCCTTTAATCCATCAAAAATTTGGTCACGAAGGCTTGTGCGGCGTGAACAGCGAGAAGCACTTTTTGACAGGGTGTGACGTCACTGCGACACTATTTTTGAAGATGACGTCGTTTGTAATTGTTGTTTCTGCAAAAAAATGTTTCGCGGTTTCTTTTTAGGATCGACTGCGTCATACGGAAGAATCTGATAGTTTGGAGGTGGCATAAGCATGTTACAATTATGTTTATGATTATGACTTCTCTACAGGAACATTCTAAAATTGCGTTTCGCACTGCTCACAGCTATGTTATTAGTTACTTTCTTTTTATATTAATAACGAATGTAGCAAAAATTAGAGTTGTTTTATGTCGTATAATTATGTCCATGTTTTTTATTGACCTGCTGATGTTTGTAAATTTCTATTACTGAACATTTTGATTAATTTGCAACAATTTCTTTGAATTGAATTGAATTTATGTATTTTTTTCGAAAAGCAGTTTCTTTAATCTCTTTATCTATGTTGATAAATTTTACAAAAAAATATATATAATTATAAAATAAAGAAATGGTAAAAGCTTTGGGTTTTTTTTTTGAAATTTACAAGTTATGAAAAATTTAAGGAAATCTGGAATGATCGCAAAAAATCTACGAGTATATGCATATGAAATTGATTCAAAATTTAAAAAAAAGTCAAAAAGTGGCGGAACACTACAAGATACTGATTTGCTACCAAATTCAAAAAAATCTCAAGAAATCCAAAGACAATGGAGAATTAATAAGATTATGAAAATAATAATAAAATTTAAGCTGATTTTATTCAGATTGCTTCTAGATATTCTCGAACTGCTTTGAATTTCCATCCAACTTTCACAAAAATTTTCATTTCCTTAAATCTTCAGATTTCATGCAATTCCTCAAACAAAAAACAAACGGAATTTAAAAAATTTGAGGAGGAAATTCAAATAAATTAATTTTTCCAATCATATTTATGCTGCACTTGTGACACCTATTAAATTAACTTGATTTCTTTACAGCAAGGCAGCAACAGCCTATTCAAATTGTTCATATTTTTGAAACAAAGGCTATGGAAACAATAAATAATTATAAAAAAACTTTTGCAGAAATAACGTGAAAAAAGGACTATCGAAAGTTAGTAGCTGTCAGAACGCGATTTAAAAAAATCATAAATTCAATTTGCCACACTCAGGAACGTTTTTGTTATATTATTTATTCCTACAACACTTAAAAATTTTTTATTTTAATTTAATAATTGTATGAAGTATTTTTATTTAATGGAGGTGTTGTGAGAGTTTACATTTGTCCATTTTCATTTCGTAAAAGAAAATTCTGTTATTTATTTGCACAATAGTCAGAGAAATATTACCCGTCACTAAAAGTTTTACTCGGAAAAAGATATTATGACCCACCCTCTACAACTACCTGTCAGGAACTGTTTGGTCACACTTTAATTGTTTCTGAATTCTAATTCAAATTCTACAGTACTCAAATAACAGATTAACTGCAAGTTACAACAACTCACTCTTGAGCTGCAGGGGGTGGGTCAGGACTTTATTTTCTGACCAAGACTTCTGCACAGGTTATTTAAGCTGACAAGACTTCACGGTTATGGTTAAGTTATAGAAATTATTTTACTTATCTTTACATAAAAAGTCGGCTTTTTCGGCAGAGAGAATGGAAACTTTTCAACCACATTACTGTTGCTGACTTTTATACAGAAGTAAACTGTAAGTTTGGTTTACAGCATCCAAATTTTGACTTTATTTTTTTCAAATTCTAGGTAGATTAACTGAGAAAAAAAACCTTCTTCCATAAGTATACACAAAGTTCGTTTAAATACTATAAAATCAGTTTATCGCGTATAACCGACTGCAAGTCCATATAATTTATACAAGCAACACGACTTGACTCACACAGCTAAAATTACTTACAAAATTAAATGAGATGTACATAGGTATATGAATAAAACAAATATAGGCAACCCAAAATACATTTTCCAAATAATTTGCATAATATTACGTCGTGTATCACAAATTAGCCAAATTTAATTATAGATTTATTTTTATTTAATTTCTAATGAACTGCGCTATCATAATGAGAATTTGATTTTAAAAAGAAATGCACGTTTTGGAAAGCGAAATTTAAAAAATTTGAAGAAAAAAGGTGCCGAATGTCGAAATATTAATAAAAAATGTTAATTTGTTATACAATGTTTTTGTAAAATCCGACCCGGTCAACTGTTACACCAATTCCATAAATAAACAGGATGATAACAAACTTCATTAACAATGAAAATAAGAAAATCGATACGATAATAGCAATAACATTCCCGCTGCGAGACTGCTATTACGCTATGTTTACTTTCTTCTCCTGACATAGTTACGCTATTTATTATTTTGTTAATTAATAAACAACAAATTTCTTTTAAAAAACGTGCAAGAGTTGCACAACAACAACAAACACATTCACGAACGAGAGCAATAACTTTTAAACAACCGCACGGAATTCGACCAGCGCCACCTCGCGTCCAGCGCGTCCAAGTTGCGGCTATGACGGTCGGCCGCTAGATGGCGACGACGTCGCTCTCCCGACGTAGCGATTCCAGTGTCACGGTCACGCCATGCAAAGCGTCGATGACCGATAAAGCACGAAACAAACAAACTTGGAGTTTCGAAAACAACTTCCAGAAAAAACGGGCGATTTACGACATGACAACAACACACAAAAAAAAAACTCTGACCTGGAGGAAAAATCCGTATTTTCGGCGCCGTCCCTGGCATCATGTTTTCGGGGGAATGGAATCGGGATTGGGGGTTGTGCTGCACGGGACGTTTCCAGAGATGGACTGGCTCGCCGGGAGCGGTCGCGCCGGGGTTGTTAGCGTGGCAACGTGGGCGTCGGGACGCGCGCAAGCCCGTTTTACACCTGTGGAATGTCGCCGCGTTCACGTGTGCACGACTTGGGGAAACTGGATAAGAGTCTGGAACGGCTAACCTGTTATAATTTTCGACTGGCTCTTATCTGGGCTGTTATTAATAAAGTCGGTGAGTGTATACACATCGATTATCTCGATCTGATAGCACGGCTCGCAGGGGTATTGACCTGAAACCGTGTCAAAGACACGAGTTATCTCTTTCGGCGCGCACGCACCGAAAAAATCGCATTTGTTTTCGCCAAATATTTGCGAAATGCCAACGTTAAGTGGACGATAACGGCGGAGGCGAAAAATCCCGGAATCGCGTTGTGACAAACGTGACCACGTGATCGTGTCATGACGTTAGTGCCCATCACAATCACTCCGTACGTCATTAAAATTCACATAAATAGAACAATAAATCCGTTGTTTTTGTCACCGTTTTAATTCATCCCTAATTACTGCGCCAATTCACATGTTCCGCACTGATGTGCGGAATCGCGGACGGAAATGGGCGATTTTTCAATTTGAAACTTGGGCCAAAAACAAGTGGATGCGGTCCGAATAATGGACGATATTAATGTAACTGGGTTAAAATTTTTTTGACGTCAGAACGATGACGTCATCGATAATTCTCTTAAAGGGGGCCATGCTGGCCATATTTATTCGATGCAGTTCGACAGAATGTTTTTCGTGTGCCTACATTTTTGGACTCCAGTCAAGCAGGCTGTTTTATATTGACTTATCTCAGAAGTCTTATCTTTTCTATATTTATTACATTAGGAAAAAATAATCGGAAATCGATCAAAATAGGTGCAGTTGAGAATACAGCATATAAGTGTTTATCGAAAGCACCAAAAATTTGTAACTTGCGGGCGTTGTAAAAAGACATTTTTGGCCTTTCAGCTGAAATACCGTTTTTTTTTAGACTTCCATCCAAAACAAATACAAAAAGTGAATGTTTCAACGTCATGGGTTCCGCTGCCACCCGAACCTGCCACAACGATCGTCATCCGTTCACTAACGGGTGGGAAATACAAAATCTCAACTTTATAAAATCAACATCTAAATAAAACACAAGTATTATTCTAACAAGACATTCTCGCTACGTTCAAGTCAAATTCTGTATGCAGAGCAGAACCCTTAAACATAGAAGTTGTAAATCGCATTTGGTTGCTCATCTATTCTATACTATACCTGTTGGGTCGCTGAAAACGGCCTACGGGATCGCACAACTAATAATAGATTGAATGATTAAATGACTGAGGTAGTAATTTCTGGTCACAATACTTACACTACTCTCGACTAATCTGCATTTATATTCATACTGCCGTTACCTCTCTATTTTAATTCTATAATAAATATACCTGGCTGTGTAATGTGGAGTACTAAGAAAAACAGAGTGATGTACAAAAAAAACTTATCTTAAGCAATGTATGGGAAATGAAATAATCTTAGAATCAAATTTTTTAGACATTTTTTGATACCTTTCCCGTCACGTTTAATTTTTTTTTTTTTTTGATCTAGAACTCAAGAACTACTTCGAAACCACTTGGGAATGCGGAGAAAATCGACAAACAATTCCACATATCGTAGAAGAATGTCCTCAAACTAAATTTGGGGAGCACTTAATCAAAAAATTACATTGGCTTTAAATTACGAGTACCTATTGAAGTTTAAATATCAATTTTTTACACAAATACTTAAAACAAAAATCGAAATAAAATTATACGAAATTTGGGAGACAACTGAGCGTTATCAAAAAATTATACTTATAAAACTTGAACATCACCCAAAAAATGTCCCAAAAGTTCAAATTTCAAAATAAGTCCTTTTCAAATATCTTAAGTGGCTTCATACACAGTGCATTTTGGGAAAAAATTGTAAAAAATATTCAACAATTAACGAAATTGCAGGCTATTAATTTCGTTTTTAATGTTTTTGTTTTTGTTGACATTTAAAAATTGATCAGTTAATCTTTTGGGAAAATTCTAAATTTTCTTTATATTGCGCTTAACAAAAAGAATCTGCTATTATTCAAAAATGAACGTATCAGGGGCGTGGTCTTTACTTTATAACAAACATGATGACATAATTCTGATATGTGTACAAAATATAAACAAATGATATCTAAACTAGAACAAACAATTTGATTTCTAGAAGAGAAAAATCGATTTCATTATATTAATCAAGTTTTCAGAAGTTTACAAGAATTTATTACATTTTGATACATGTCATCCATTCGAAAGTTTCATGGTACCACGAAACTATGTACTTCTGTTACCAAAAACACTTAGAAAGGGAGCATTCTGTGTACTTTACTTAATACAAATCTAGTAGTATACTATCGAACAATTAACTACCGGGTGTTCATTTAAAAAGTGCATCAAGTCGCCATTGGCTCTTTGATGGACAATGATGCCGTAACAATTCTGACATAAGAGAGCACTCCATTTCTTGCGGCATTTTCGTCTATCAAAAACGCAAAGGCGACTTGATGCACCTTTTAAATGAACACCCCATATATCCTCGTTTTATTAAAGTTTGAGCTCGAATTAATGCGTGTGAAAAAATTTGCGTTTCGTTATGTAAAAAATTGTTAAAAAATAGATCTCTCAATTTCCTACTTAAACCTGAAATTTTCTATATAGATAACAGAGTAATGCTGTTATAAAAATGACCGAAGCATAAAAACAAAACTCAAAATTCAGCCTCTACAGTTCATAATTAAGTTATTGTCAAAAATAAGTTCCCACCTTTGTCTTTAAAGGAAAAAAAATCTTCAAATCTGTCTTGTGGAGTACTTCTACCACATATGAAGAGAGTTGAAAATTTGACTTGCACCGCGGGTTCCGAAAGCGAGTCGATTGTGCGAATCGCTTCTGTTCGCTTTCGATTCGTTTTTCGAGTGAAGGGGTTGCAAAGCGTTAAAGTACGCTCATGTTCGCACACACGCAAATATTTCTTGCAGAAATCCATCGAGGCCTTGGTGCTATTGTAGCGTCCCACTTTCAATGGTTTGGTCAACGACCGGGCCCAGTATCGGACTCCAGCGATTTACCAGCGGGGTCGCCACTCACCTTCGTGCGAAATTATTTGCCTGCACGTCGAAAGATTTCAGCGCGCGAATTTCTCTTCTCGTCGTCGTTGCGCCAGAAGAGAGAGGAATTCGACCAATTAGCGAATTGCCCAATTTCGAGGTGAACGATCGGGTGTCGAAAATTTTTTCGAAAATCCCGATCGGCCCCCGAAAATTCGGTGGATCTTGCGGAATGTGTCGGCGGTTTGACCGCCATGCAGGTCGTAGACCCGCGGGTATCGGGGCCGCACTCTCGATTCGTTACATCACAAGACGAAGCGCAGGGCCGGATCGGCCGTTTTCCGGCCCTCGGATGGCTCCACCTCGAAATCGAACGGGCCTAAGGCCATCGCTCGTAATACACATTAAGATAATGATAATAATTGACGCTGTGAATGCCAATGACCGAGCTAGACCACAAGGTTTCCAATAACTCATTACAGTTGCATAAGCCCACGAAAGGAGCGAATGACCCATATAGCTGTAACCTCGCGAGCGGTGAACGACCCGTCGTCCTTCCAACACCCACCCCTTCGACACCGACACCACGCACAAGAAAACACAAAGAAAAACAACGAAACCATCTCAATCCGACGACCGACACTTACAGTTACTGATAAGAAAATTCCGAGACCAAAGTGGATCGTTTACACCGAATTTTTTCACTTGGTTACGGCACTATACAAGCCATTCCATAAATAAGTCGTAAACTTAATTCAAATACGTGTTGAAAATCATTTTGAAGTTATCGAGATTCTTGAAAAGTTTTTCGACTCCAAGTTATACGAACATTCCCCCGAAAATGTGTTCTAATTATCAAAAAAACCTCTATCATAAAAGCGCTTCTTAGGGAGCGTAAAGTAAACGTAAATTTACAGATAAGTCTGGGATTATCAACGAAATTTGACATCTATAGCTTGCTCAATACCTTTTGTGATAATTATTTATAGATTTTTTTATGTTTCTAAAAAACATCTGCATTTTTCGTTTTTCATTAGTTCTTGAATTTTTACATTTTTTCTAATGATTAAGTTTTGAAAGCTTTTTATAAAGCTGTAATTTGCAATAATTTCAGGAAATATTAACTGTTAATATTAGCTTATCAACAAATTCTATGTACAGGCTGAAAACTAAAAAGTCTAATATACTAATTAAATCACATGTTTTTTTGAAGTTACATCAATTGAAGGACTTCCCTGCAATTGGTTTAAAATGTGGAGGAAATAAAGATGCACTAAAAAAATCAATCCAAAATGAAATTAGGAACATAAAAAAACATTCTAAATTCATTTAAAATCGAAACCCTGCATTCTGAGATTTAAAACATAATGTTTTAATGTTTGCCTGTCCGATTTTCAAATTTTCAAAACTTTACATTAGAAAATCACAAACGGAGTTGAAACGTCTATCGAACACGTAAACAATGAAAGATTTGTCATTAAAAAAAATGGTTATAGTGTAAAAGAAAAAAACAGAGTCAAAACGAGATTTATTTTTTATGTTTTTGAAAGCATTTTGCTTAATAAATCACTTGCAATATCGACCCTACTACGCTACTACATTTTTTTCACTTTTTTGTGTGAAAAATAAGTAATTTTCATTACTGCAGAAATGTTAGACGTTGTTTGAATTTAAATACGGACCCTAAAATGCATAAACATCCGGTGTCACAGTCGCAGCATGTCTTTAAAAAGATTATTCAAATTTGTTGTTATCTTTAAAGAAATGTAAACATAAGATAATGAAACTTGGACTAAAAAAGTTCCATTTCGAAACATTAAAAAAAAGATATCCTTTTTCGGCTCGTCAAGATTTTAGAATATGCCATCAAAAATAAAACGTACTTAATTAGCGGGCCGTGAAGACGACTTTTTTTGACACCAACAAAACACAAAACTGAATTGCCAAATTAAGCGACGTTTCGCCACTTTCTAATCTGGAGTTGCATGAAGGTTTACTTTTTACCGTTGATTTTTATTATCCGTTTTTATCCACCTGTACAAATTTAGAAATTTTTTGACACAAGCATCGTACAGCAAATTTGGACGGATCCATCCAGCCCGCAAGCTCGCCCAAAAAGCCAGCCTGATATTCGCATCTCGCGGCGAGAATCTCACGCGAGCCCCCTTTTCGCGCATTTTTCGTGCGCCGCACCTAAACTCCTTGATTACACCACGGGGGGCGAGTTATGTCACCGTGATGCATCGAAAGCAATGCAGTCGGTCGGGCCGATAGTGAGAGTGCTCGACCGACGAGAAAAGTCATCCTGACACTTACTTTCTCCCGACTTTCACTTTTCGAACATCATATAACAAGTCCCTAATAACGCGCGCCTCCCCCCGCCGCGCCGCCTCTGCCCGAGGAAAAAAATACGTTTCGGGGTGACGATGGCCATTCACCTTGACTATGTTAATAATGTGGGACAGGCTGGCTAGCCTCGTTCGGCCGCGAGTTTCACATTTCGTGCTCGCCGTGCTCGCTTACGAGACGAAATCCAGGTCAGCGCTCGCCCCGCGCGAGGCTAGTTCATTGATCCCTTATGCTCGGGGTCGTCGATGCAATCTCGTCGCGGGTAACCAGAAAGATCGCGAATACCAGTATTATCGAGGTCAACGCGTTCCACGGGGGAGACTAGGGCATTGCCTCCTTGTTTTTGAGGTCGCCAACAGCGTATACACACATGAATGCCAGTTGGCTTCGTTAAAGCGCGCTCGAGCCGTCTCTCTCGCGCGCGTTCGGAAGTGACGCGGCCGTCCTTCTCTGCGACGTACGGCGAACGCGATCAGATAGTCTTCTATAGTTAGACCAATGTCAGTTTATTGTAATGGAGTAATGGAGCTGGAGAGTCAGAATGCCGTAACCGCAAATGCTGCACGGTGGAAAGCCCCCAATCAATTTCGGCTTTTCTATTTTCGCACAGCGTGCTCTCCTGCGATCGAGACGAAAGGAAAAGGCGAAGATCGCGGCGATCGCGTGTTTCGACGCCACCGCCGCCGACATCATCAGTAGACACACTCACAAACACCAACTACCAGATCCGCAATGAGCGCATTGCTAAATTTTATCGTCAAATGGGTCAGAACGACTTGCCACATCCGATTTCTTGTGGGAAACGGCGTGTGCGTTTACGACCGGTGATGGCTCGGATGTGGCCATCATCGAACAATCCGTCTAATTATAGAGATATGCGGACGATTTTTTGGCAGCTGCCGACCTCCATTGTTTATTTTGTTTGGTGCTGTACGAAATTCAACGGTGCATGCAACGAACCAGCTCTGCAAACTCGAATGCGAAACTGGATCACTGCAGTTCCTAGATTGCACCTCGTGCAGCGGCGAACAAATGACGGCGGGGTTGATCATTCAACAGCAGAATTCCGTGTTTTACAAACGAACGCCGTTATTCGACTTTTATCGGCGTCCATCACGCGTTTTTGAAGAGATGCTCTTCCGAATCGAGGCTTTTTGCTTTTGTCCCCCGACGTTTTGCATTCGTCCCCTTGACGCGTGGCGTCGTTTTCTGAGTTTTATTTCTGTCTTTCGACAGGGTCATTGTCTTCACGTCGTTAAAATAGAAAATTATTCAAATAAACTCAAAAACAACAGTTTATTTGCCTTTTTCTCACACCAGGTCTGAGAAATTACACTCGTTTTTACTTCAATGACGGCCAAGTTTTTTCTTGTTTTTAACCGGGATTATTTTTTTGAACTTGGACCAAATTTTTACTTCAACATGTTATATATATGCAACTTGAAAAACTGTTTTTTAAGAAACAGTACAGTACAAAATAATTATTCTGTTAATTTAAGCAGTAACCGTTGAGTAAGAAGCAATGTTTGACATTATTTTTATTGGATTTATAGTAGGATGTAAAATGTTACTTCTGGACCGGGACATTTGGCACACGAAAAAACCGTTGAAAATCATCCAAAAATCAAGCATAACTACCTTAAAGCACCCAAAAAACATTTCAAATTTGCTTGTTTTTATGCACCCCAAAATGGATTTTTATTAATGGACCAGATCAATTGGCACATGCAAAAATCATTGGAAAACGACCGAAGAAGAGCCAAAAATCTAATTCAAATCTCTCGGTT
>QDEB01112244.1:0-11710 GCA_004193795.1 Asbolus verrucosus | reverse complement strand
GAATGAGAACAAAATGGCTAACTAGTCAAAGAAAATTCCAGAACAATTCGTGAACAAATATCACAGCTGAGTACAAAAACGGACTAATAAACTATTGTACTAGAAGCAGATGTTAACATGAGAAGTAAGTTCGATGCTCAGTTTAAAAGAAATGTTCTTTCTGGCCGCTTTTACATTTGAGATTTTAATTTCTACAATGCTGGAATGGATATTCTACTCGTCATCTGATTATGGGTAGGAATGAAAACGTAAAATAAGTGAAATAAGGCAGTGTAATTTATTTGGCTAGGCCACTAATTAGACATTGAGATTATTCCAACTCAGTACAATTGGTTGAAGCACAAACGATGCAGTATAATAAACAAGTTTTAAGACACAGAGAAATTACGTTGTTGAAAAATAATATCTTGGCGGTGATCTATGTTCCCTCCGACGATGAAATCGCTGAGTAAACCACACAGTAATCCAATAACTTGTTGACTACGTTTTTATTATTATGTAAACGACTCGGTAAAGGAACTAGGAAATAATAAAGCGATGTATGGTCTGCAAAACATTCCGATTCGTTTGGTTTTGGTTGGATTTTTGTTTGTTCATATTGCCACGTTTATTCTAACAGGAGCTATGAAATTAGAGGTGGAAAGCAAATTCCTTCGAATATAAATAACATTTCTGATACATACATTATCCACGTTGAAAATAAATGTATTGACTCCCTTTTTCTTTAATATCAATTTCAATTTTACATTTCCCATCGTTAATAATGAATTACTTTAACGTAAACATGTGGGTAATTAACATCAGAAAAAGCTGACAAATCCCTCACACGCAATTAAAAACATAATGATAGGTGTGTTTTGACGGTCACTGCTGCGAAAAATCATTTATTAACGTCATGGGAATTTCGTTAAATGCGATGTGGGCTTTAAAATAGTTCTCCGGAGCCGTAAGTTTCCCGGAAGCACAAGTGTATCTAAATTACATCCGCGCGACCAAGAAGCAGAACATAAATTTGTAAAACGTAAAGATACAGGAAGCAATAAAGTATGACGATATTATTTCGATTCTGGAATTGAAGCGTTTAGCATAATACTATGTTGCTGCTCGGACGTTTCCGGAAATTCCGGTGTCCGTCCGCCGTGATTTACATGGAGGCGGTTGTTTTTTTCAATTTGGGGGAATGTCTTTGCTATCGATTCGCAATTAATCGAGTGGAGAACTATTTTAAGATGCGAGTCCTTGATAGGGAGCGATAAAATCAGCGTATGTGCAATCCGTGGCTCTATCACAGGTGTTAAACATTTGTACCAGCTCGTGTTAGGTTAAACTTGCTTCGAAGCGTCGTCGATGTTTTCGAATTCGTTTTAATGGAGCTTCCCCATTTAATAATGAGCGTATTATAACGCCGTTTTATAAAAAATATTATGTTCATTTAGCCGCACGGTTCGGCTCTTAGAGGAGTGATTTTTTTCTTCCTTTAATAATCTTTCGCACGTGGTATTTTTGTAAATGAACGAATTTGAATAATTACCGTCGATTTTTCAGGCGTTCATAAAATGAATTGCTTAATCACGGAATTGATGGGTGCCAGATTCTTATTAATTTATTTTTTCACGAGGGACCGAAGAGGAATGTCATCACGAAGGGGTTGGCAAAGTATCCGTCTTCTTTGAGCAAGTTTTCTTAATGAGTTTCAGATAAAAAGGGCGAAGTATTGATGGCAGACTAGATTATCAAACATTTCGAGTTATACTTCACATTTTCTTAAATTTCAACGCTGCTAACTACATAAAGATAACTTTTGAATTTTATTAACAACACTGAGGTACCGGATTTACTGGTGGAGTAAACTGATTACTCTTTTTCTCTCCAACCATCTTAAATGCTTAACAAAATTTTACGATGGTTCATAAAAGGGATATAACCTTCTTTTAATAATGTCGGTAATAGAGAATCGCAGTAAAGGTGAAAGAATAAAGAACTTTGTATCCACAATTTTAACCTTTTCGTAATCAAATTATTAAGAACTTCCAATAATTATTATTTTACTACCATCCCTAACAAATTCAACGTTCAACTGCAATAAGCATTCCAGTACGTTTTACAGAATCATTATTTCCACTCGGCGTCATTAGATGCAGCTTTCGAAGCTTGGTACGTAATTAGAATTGCAGTTTATTCATGAAAACTCTTAACCACTTAGTTTCTACGAAGGTGTCTATTTGACTTTGCAACAGACGGTGTTAAATTAAAGGGGACCATTCGATATCCATATTTACAAATTTGTTAATAATTAATCGTTTAAGTAGTTAGTATTTTACTCCACTAACCATTAACTTCATATATATTCTTTTTTCCCCTCTATTTCCCTTTATATTTACATTTGTAAATGTTTCTGCGTTTTGGTTTCCTATAAGTCATTAAGAAAAGAGGATTTTTTTATGCTACTTGCCTAAGGTAAGTGCGTGATTGATGTTATTTTGAGAACATCAATTGTCGTGAATATATCGGGCGAATCGACAAACTCGTGAAAAATTGTTATTTCTTTCCAAGAGTCTGCAGTTGCTGTTCGTTATTAGAATAAGACGGCACTTCTTTAAAGCTACGAGTGAAGATGTGAAACTTTTCAAAAATCATTTTATGCATTACAGTACCATAACAGTCGATCTATATTTACATCAGAAGCAATATACATGACGATGAACACTTCTAGTCTATAGAAAATATTGATTTAACCTCGTAAGTCAGAAATGGAATAAAGCGTCGAATTATTCATGAAAATTAGTACCGGATGTCACACCAGACCAATTTTTTATAGATCATCTTCAGATCCTGAAAATCTCATATGATGTCGCTCTCAAATCCGCTGTACATTTATTTGATCGTTCTCTAACATCAAGGCCGGTTTCTATGTAAAGCTTAGCGAGTATCCAATCTCATTTCTACTGTCTTTATTATTTCCGTGTTTTCTCCACATTAGAACATTTTGGCATTGACTTTAAATTTATCGGTAACATACTGGATGTGCATAGCTTCATTCGGTTTTATCTTCTCTAGTTTCTCTAGGTAACAATAGAAGTAATTTAGAGTCAACTTTTTCGGTTTCTGTAACCCACCACTGGACAACAATTATCTCGTGGGATAACAATGGCTTCCAAGATTAATGTTCGAGGAATATCATACACTGAAATATCTCATCTCATGACAGTGGCTGTCAAGATAATATTTACAAAAGCACAATAATAATTATCAGAATGTATCTTCGCACTTGATGGGTAAACAATTATAAAGCCTTAAATACAGGAGGCAATCAAAAATTATCAAATTGCATTCTTCCCTGCGAATTCAGATTCAAACTTTCATCTAACTTGAATTCAAACCCAAATTCCAGATATCTGTAGAATATAGGCTATTATACTTAAATTGATAAAAACATCATTTCTGATAAATCTAAAACAAACGGATGGTATAAAATTAGTGTTTNNGAATGTTATTGGAATTGTATACCTGACTAAATGACTAACTGCGAAATATTTTCGTTTTCAACAAACAGGATGTACGTAATGATAGATATAGACAAAAAATTTTTGTTGTGAACTAACTAATTAGTAATTAGGAAATCTTGTGTAAATGTTGAAATGCTATAAAATCCAACACACTGTTAAGGAAGTGTGTCATATAAATTAATGAATTCGGCTTCGTAATTGGCAAATTAGACAGTGCCCTTTTGCCTCCGGAGCGTACCTATATATTTTTCTGAAACCCAAACAAGTGAGCTTAAAATTAATTTAGAACATTGTTCTTATTCCTACATCTTAATTAGATAAGTACGAGGGATTTAATTGCCACCTGTCGCTGTTAAAATTAGACGTAAAGATTTCCGGGAGTCGTTCCGAGAAAATTCTGGCATTACTTCGCTGATTTATCGGTCGAATTTCAATGACAATGGTGCAATTTTTTTACGATAAAGTCGTGGTGGTTGTATTATTTATAAGTTTGACACTAGCCCAGACGATGACAAATAGTATTATTCTGATGGGAGTGAAATGTACATTAACTTTTTGAACGGTTTTCCCTCAAACTGGGGCGTAATTATACGTTCCCTATGTGAGAAATAAAATTATTGATTGCTGAAGCAATATTTACTAATGGACTTATTGAGTTCATCAAAACGCAAGAACGTCTAATGGATGGGCGTTTTGAGTGGTATTGAATCATGTCAGCAAAACACGATATTTGGGCGGTTCGTTAAAATCTCAGACAGTACAATGCTTTTGGGATTTGGCAGTATCCATGATGTTGTATGATTTGAGAGGTGGAAATTCCCAACAGACACACTTAACAAACTGCAGTCGATTTTTGTAATCGAATACTTTAGTCAACAGCGACAACAGCGTTAAATATTGAATCTGATTCGCCGTTAGTTTTATTTAAATGAGGAAATGTGACAAAATATCTGCTTGAATATTTATGTACACTGAAGTGTGATTATGTGTTCGAATGAAACTTACATTAGGAAATTATAATTAACATGCAACTTCAGCGCTGCAATTAGCATCTCATTAAATATTTAAGCAAACAATAAACCGTAATGAATTTATTTAGTTCCACAACAAAACTGTTCCTGCAGAACGATAAAAAAAGTCAGTACAAATTATTGCACTTGAATGATTGTTTTAGTCGAAAGTGACGTAACAATGACTTACAGCGTTTCATCAAATTCGGTCCTAGTACAGCTGAGGTGAATTCTTGTGTCAAAACTCCCTAATAACAGTACACATCATAGATTTCTTAGTATTTAATTGCGGAATAAGCTCTATGAGCAATTTTAAAAGAAAATCTTATGTTACGGTATATGAGACGTCAATGGATATTGTTCATATTTTAATACTTACTTATCCACTTTCTCGTTTTCAGTATTTAACAGCCTAATAAATTGATTTAGTGTTTAATGGCTGTTCTTTGTGTTCCGGATGTTGCAAAATTAAAACGCTTTGTAAGAATTAATTCAGCCATCTTCGTTTCCCCATTAAATTAACAACTTGTATTACATAATCAGAATTGCTCAGAACAGCTTTGTAGTTAATTTAGTTAAATCGGCTTCTAAACTCAAAATAATAAATCTATACACTAGGCAGGTTGATCAAGTTTCAGTCTTCTAATTTAAAAAAAGGAGAGTAGTAGGTAGTGTTCTCAGAGAACATTTCTTATCAAAATTGGTGTTTTTGTATTGTTTAATTAGAAAAATTCTGAAAAAGGAGCAGCAAAATATTAATTTAACTAGAGATGGTATATGCATCTTAAATGAAAACGTCTACCTTAGAAAATGATGCTTTAAGGTTATCCTGCATAACTGCGAATTTTGTAAAGAAAAACGAAGACGTAAAACACCCGGAAACTCTAGTGTTTTAGAATTCTTGACATCCGAATGCTGAAGCCATAAACTGGAAATGAAATATGAATAAACTACTGGAATTTAAAAGAAAAAGGGGTTTTATGTAATGCAGTTATGAATTTTTATCATTAGAAGATGTTAAATATGATCTTCTGTGAGAAATTTCATAGGATTCATTCGCTAGCTTGAGACGATCGCTTCATCTATAATTTTGAAACGTAGAAAATTATTTATCCAGAATATATATTTAGTTTTTACTTACATCTAATAAAGAGGAAGAAGATTTTCTATAGATCATAATTACATTTTTAATAATGTTATTCTAAAAATTTTTTCCATGAAGCGAAATTAAAAACAGAAAACAGACAAGCCAGAGTGTAAAAATTGTGTAAACGACAATAAACAGAAGAAAGGGTGGTGTGCAATTTTTGTCACGATTTTCCCGGAATTAGTTTATGGAAATTCTGGAGAAACACTTCTGTAGAAAATTAAATTAGAAACATTTTCGCAAGAAATCGAATTATTAGCGTATTATGATCTGAAACTGAGGAACATAAAAATGTTCACCGACAAAAATATATTGTGATAACTAAAAGAATTTTTATTTCACACAGCTTCTACGAATCACCTATCGTTTTTAGATTTTGTTCCAAATTAATTAAAGTCTGTTAAGTAGATATATTTATTTATTGAATAGATGCTGATCTCTTGCTTTTTTGAAAATGGTAGTCACTTTAGATCTTGTGTTTCCTAAAGTTCTGTGTTGTTACCTCTTCCTTCATTTAGAACAACTTTGTCCCAGATAAGGACCTTAATTTCTCATATTATCACAGCACATCCCTTTGCAGATGTCACGTAATTGGGTCAACTATTACATTTTTATGGAAAGTTCCAAGGCCGAAAGAAAGTGCTCCTTCGTTTGCGGTGGACCCATCACAAAACAGAAATCTCCCCCCTGTGGTTTCCTATTCTCGTCTCAAACAAGGTGAAATTATCCATAAACCGTTCCGCCGTATTAGTTTTACGATAATAGATTATAAACCCGTCTGTTTGGGAAACTATTTGCTATGTAAACCATACCGGCTTGGCTTAGCATAAAATGCCAAGGCATCCTAAAATTTAACAAGGATTACGCGCCTAATAAAATCTACATTACACAGCTTGTTAGGGGCCGTAACCTCACATTAGGAAGCATTGTGGCTTTATTATTTGGCCGACTTTACGGCCAGTTTTATTCTGTATTAAAAAGCTATATTTTATTAAAGTACCTTACGCGAGGACATTAAAATCGCCGGCTGCAAAATCCGGTTAATTTGGGGAAGAACAGGAATGTAGAACCTGACATGGCGCTGTACCCGGAAATCATCAACGGTCATCTTTCCGTTTCGTCAGATTTGGCGAATAATTCAAAAGCAAAAATGCATAATCCGCGAGGGGATACGTGTGCTAATGATTTCATGTTTATATTTTTGTTCCTAGCATTATGTGTGCTCGCAACAGATTTAAAATAAACAAAAGTCCAAAGTAAACCGCACACCGTCCACATTGCTATTAAATTTTTCATTATTATTGTAATAAAAGCAAACAAACCTTGTTAGCACTGTATCTTATTCATTACTCTCATATTTCTGCATGTTTAGTCAGTATTTTCGTTTCGCCATCCCAAATTCGCGATAACCCTTTGAGATGAAGTTTTAGATTTAATTAAAATTTAGTCAGTTTCGACGGCGATTGCCGTCAAAGATTTTCGCATAGCCTGTTAATTACCGATAATTTTTTCATTGCATGGATGAATTTTGTCTTCCGATAGCCCAGAAGATGCCGTTGTCCTTTACATAATTAACAGGAGGTGTCTTGAAATTTTAAACAGCTGAATGGAAATTTGTATTCTCTTACTTCATTTCTCATATTTGTGCACAGATCCACACAAAATTTAATTATCTGGAAAATGACAAACGTTTTTACCATCAAAATCAGTTTTGTAAAATTACCGCAACTTTAAATTAAATTTTTAAAATTCGATTAAATTATTAACTTTATGTAATAATAATAATAATAATGAAAGTGTCAATAATCATTTATAGTATACAGGTGAATTCAGATTCATAAAAATATTATGAAGTGGCTAACCGACTGATCAATACAATAATTTGAATTGAATGAAGTCGATTTAACCCGATAAAGTGTTTTGTTGATCTGAATGTAGGTATGCAATGAGTAGAAACAATGGAATTCAAAGGACAAATTAAAAGATAGTCCCGTCAAATATGTCACGAGTGTCTGGATCTGAAGCCCGAAGGCGCAGCTTGAAGACTAATTGACAGCGTCCCGATATCTTCGGTGATGGTGAATTCACCAGAATAGATCCATTGCTTGAATGATAGTGGAATAATTAATGCACGAGCTGAAAATTGACAAAGATCTAGATAGATTTTAACTACGAATCAATATCAGCTGAAATTTTAATTCCAGACTAATAATTAAAATAAACGAAGGGACTGACTGAAGGAACAGATTTCGGTGAAGGGTTACTGATATCAAAAAATTATTATTACATTTATTAGTATCTGTTATTATAAAATATCTTTATTTATACGCCACTTTCTCGTGAACGCCTTGTAACCTTGAAACAAATTTATTACAAAATCAGCGACTGTTTAGAAACATTTTCTTGAAATAAGTCTAACTTTGTAATAAACGTTCCAGTAATACTAAAAGAGGTAGTGGCAAACTTCAAGGTCAGAGAGCTTTTACGGGTCAATGACACTTGACCGTGTTATGAAACATATTTCTGCGGCCATTTAAAACTGACTGAAGGAACCATCAAACATTCGATTTTTGCCTGAAGTGAAACGCACTGAAGAATTTCGTTATTAAATAATAAAACTGGATAATGTCTGCACGAAATTAACTGGGAGCTAATTAAAAATCCCCAGGTCGGCTTGGTCTGCTGGGATAAATCAACACTAGTCCTTGTTAGGAAGCGAAACGCGAGCTTTCTCTCTGGCTTGATTATTCATAGTTTGTTCTTATTTCGCACCATACTTTATCGTAATTTACGTCCAGTCACAAACTATAAATTTTATTTATTTAGATCCGACGCCACCAGGCGCTAACAACATCCTCGCATAATGGACAGGATACGCCGCAAACCTAGTTAGCTATCAGGAGGGTACGGTAAATATATTTTTGGGGATAAAAAAATTACGACTTTCTCCTCTCGACGCAATATAGAACACAGAAGTCTTGCATTTGAGAATTCGAGTGTTGTAATGATAAAAAGGCCATGGAATTGAATTTTCGGAGCATAAAACGCACGGTTTCCGGAGTGTTCAATTGAAAATTCTTTCTTTTCTCTCTTTTTAGATTTTATATCATATCCTGCGCAAATTTCATTAACGACTTTTTTAAAAATTTAAACATTAAGAAAATCTGGAATGTATTTATGCAGAACTTTCCCTCTTTGGTTTTAGTAATTTTACACATCGTTAGAAATTAGATGTTTTACAATATTCATTCAAAACTTGAGAAGTAATTACAAAAATCTCAACAATCCCATAAGTTTAGTCAGTTGGGACAGCAACTTCTTTCGCGAACGGCATATTATCAATTTTTTTAAATGTTTTCATCAATCAAGTTTAGGTTTGTGACAATCATCATATGATTATGCCATTACTTACCATCTAAAATGGACATATTTTAATAAAATTGTAAGCCAGTTACTCCCTCTTACTAGGATGTATCTATAATATAATCGGTTAAATGGATTTCCAGATATTAAGGAATTAAAAAGACGACAAAAATAAACAAGTAAACTGAAAGAAATGATTGAAATTTTGAGATTAGTATATTTGTGATGTACACTACATGAACTATAAAGATAAATCCAAAATATCGTTATTAAAAAAAAAATGCTAATTTCATACGTCAAAGATGATACCATTAACGAATTAGTTGAAAGCATTTCATTTTTGGTGCTGACATCACTTGTTTAGAAAACTGAGTTTAGTTCTGTTCATTAATTTCCAAGAAGAAATAGAAGTAAATATTTCTAATTATATAGTTAAATCCAAAGACTTCGGTGCAGCAGTTGACTTCGAAACACAACTTCACTCGGAATTAGTTCAAAAAATAATGAACGTAAAAAGTATCATTCCTACAAAATTCAATTGCTCCAAGAATTAGGCAAAAGGGATTTTGATCGGAGAATTGAATTTTGCGAAAATACAGTGCATAGGATAGACCAAGACATCAGCTTCATCAACCGTGTGCTCTTCACTAATGAGTCAACTTTCTGCTTAAATGGTCATGCTAACCGCCATAACTGTAGATATTGGTTAGACAGAAAGCCATATTGGATGGAGCAAGGTTCATACGCAGCATCCACAAAAAATTAATGTTTGGTATGGTATTATTAATTACCGTATTGTGGGTTTTTTCGTTATTAATGGCAACTTGACATCTGAAAGATATGTACAACTTTTGCAGCAAAGGATATTCCTGGATTTTGACAAATATTCCCAAACCATGAAAATCGGGTTATCCCAGCTGAAATCATATTGTTGCAACAAGACAGCACCACCTCATTTTGGACGTCAAGAATTTAAATGATACATTTCCCAGCAAATGCATAGGAAGGCGGGGAACAACTGAATGGCCAGCTAGGTCACCCGATTTGACTTCGTTTGATTTTTTCTTGTGGGGTCATGTGAAAAATCGGATTTGTGTCAAAATACCACTCAACACCGATGAATTAGAAAAAATACCTAAGAACTGAAATGGCCAATATTGATCCTAATATTCTAATTGATTCTTCGCAAAACTTTGTTCAGCATATTCATTATTGCCAAGAAGTTAATGGAGAGCACTTTGAGCATTGTTCTAAACTAAAAATTCTTCATTGCTTGTCTAAAATTTTGTTTCATCATTAGAATTTCTAGTTAACTTTCATTTAAACGCGGCAATTTTGCAAGAACCTTAACATTGGTTAGAAGTGGCACAGAGGCCATGGTAATGACGACATGTTTAAAAACTGCTCACCAGATGTTTTTCGAAACAACCTGCACATCAAAAATATTGCAGTTGTAGCATTTTCGTCTTAATAAACTCGCAAACAATTGACAAGGTAAGGTACAGTGCTGAAAATTAAAAACAAAGATTTTCGTCACACTGGCTTAAACCAGCACTAAGAATGTATAAAATCAAATGGCAGCCGTTTTTTTACCTCTGCTTCTTGCTAGCTGTCGTGAGAAGAGTGTTGAAAAATGATAAAAATTCAAGCTGTCAGTTATTTCTTTTTTGCCCACCACCTCAAAACACTTTAATCATTTTTTAAGAGCTAAATGGATGAGCTCCTCACTTGCGTCTAATCTGCGTAAGCCCACCCCAAAAAGTTCCAGTTTCGCCACTACGCCGCAAACCGACCATAAACCTCGCACACCTTGATGTGCAAATTTGTCCTTGCGAACTTGCTCGCACCTAGCCACGTTCCAAGGAGTGGATGCAGCCCCTTGTGCATCGATAGCTGGCAGCACGATTTCTATGCTAAGTGCATGTGCAGTTGTGCGGTGATCCGACCACTCGTCCACGCCATTTCCCGCTTAGCTTGTGTTTTCTCGTCGGTAAATGCGTTGTTTATCCCCCGGGAACTCATAAAAGTGATCCAATCATCTCCCACATCGTCAGCCACTGCCGGCCGACTCTACGTGCTGACCCCTAACTCCAAACTAAATTTGTAAATGTTCACGTACGCTTTGAACTCACGTTCCTACGCTATCAACTTATGCATTAAAACATGGGACAAAATATATCCACATGAAATCCTCGTTTTTCTCGGATCACACATATTTTTGAGCACGTATGCCCGTTTATCTAGCCAATATGTTATTTCTATTTGCAAAGCACGAACAAATGGCCAATTCGACATTTAATTTGCAGTTAAATCCGTTCTCCAATGTGCAAATTTCAAATAAATTTTAAACAGGTATTGAAATAAATTTTGCTCTTGGTGAGTTACTAGACAATGAAAAAAACGAAAAAAAGGATTCAGCTTGAGAAGCGAAAAAAACTCCCAACAGGTTCGTACCCAACACGAACTGACTGTGAGTTGTGAGGAAAGAAACCCATCATCAAAAAATGCCCAAAGAATGAATTTTTAAAAAACAGATCTAGAAAGTTTTAAAAAGCCTGGAAGTCGGAGCCTGTGGATCTTTATACTCGGTGGATCTTTGATTTGTGTGGATCTTTGAAATTGATTTAATTTATTTGATCTGGGTGCAGAATCTGCACCTAATATTAGCGTACTCGCATTATTTT
>QDEB01112133.1:0-10128 GCA_004193795.1 Asbolus verrucosus | reverse complement strand
CTTTGTTAACTTTCTCTTAATTCTTAATTTCTTACTTCACGTAGAAATGCTTCCACCTGGAGCCGTGTATTGAACTTTGCCATTTTACTTGACTTTCTTAAATTATTTGTTGTATAAACCCACCATTTATAAGTAGAATTGATGCCAACCTTTCGATATTTGATAAACCAAAGGTAAAACAAAATTGAATTGATAGTTTAATATGATTCCGTAGTTTTTGTACAAATTTTATTTTTCCTACTTTAAATGGTGTATCTAAGTCGGTCGTTCACAGGGCGATATATTTTCTGGACATGTTCCTTTTTCTTGCTCCACATGATTATTCCGGTTGTTTTCTTTTTGTAATGATCGACTCAGTTACCGGTTCAAATAATCATATTATGGACATGGAAGAGTAACATTTTATTTAGCCTTGCCCATTTTATGATTTTCAAGTAGATGAAATGAGTCAACACGACCAACAAATTTACTGCGTCGACTGAAGCAGAAGATAATCGCAAGAAGAGAAGACAAGCCCCATTATTTAAAATTTATTTGTTATTATGCCTCCATTATGAACATCTTCGCGCGAGAAAAAGGAACAGATGTATGGCTGGTAGAGCTATTGTGCGTAGCCATTTTCGAGGGATCAGTTGATACTTTACAAGTTGAATGCGGAAGGTGTGGTTAGGGACAAATAATGTTATTTATTATCGGGGCTCCGGTTGTTTCTTACGGTAATGTATTCAAGGACACCTGGACCAAACCCTCCGTGAGTTAACATAGCCGTTTGCACCTTGAAAGATTTATTATCTTTTCAGCCTACCCAATTTGGTTCCGCCGGTAGCTTCATCAAGTTAATTTAACAATTACTTATCACGACCGAAGCGTTCTCCTTGTTCGCCGGTGAACTGTTGATCCGAAAGGGACATGCCCCAGTTCCAAAATGACATGTAATAATAAACAAGAGCAAATGGGCGCCGGAGAAGGGCACTAATATGATGCTGAAGTACTGGCAGTATTTTTCCTTTTCAGACCTAAGCCGTAAACGTTTATCTGCGGGTAACATCCAGGAGTGTGTTTCGACGACGACGAAATTGTGCAATTTGACAGAGGGCGATAGCTGCAATTCCGGCCTTTGTGGCCGATCAAACGGCGGCTAAAGCAGTACACTGGCGACATAAATATAGGCACAAAATGACGGAACTGGATGAAATATGTGCAAATGCCGACCACAAATCAGTAATAAACTTCTTATTAAAGCGAGCCGTCAACAGCAGGAAGCTCGCAAGGCTATTTATCACATACACATAGACCAAGAGTTTCAAACATGAGCCATTACCTAACATTAAATCAATAGCGAATGGCACGAATATCGGCGATGAGGAATATCAATGGAAACGTCGCCGACGTCCGAATACCCACTGACCCTAAGGGTGCTAATCCGCACTGATACTAATGCGAATTAAGGCCCGGGGCGTACATTCTATTGCCAAACGAGTTTCCACGAAGCACACATTTAATGCCAACATTTGATCCTCGTGCGTCAATTTACGACCTACTTAGACAAATGTAATTGCCAGGACACCTTTTAGTCCTGAAGAGACCACTTAAACATTTGCATTTGTAAATTCGCCACCGCTGTCAGCCGCCGACGATTAGTCACAGGAAGTTTAAAAATGTCCTTGTTAACAAACCCTCCCCACCACACGCAAAATCCGTCAAGCTTTCCTGCTCCATCACATTGATTTTTACTGTAGAAAAGCTCATTGTTTTATTGTACAATAAAGTCTTGTTTGGAATAACGCAATTAAAGTCACATGAAAGTTCAAATTGTTTTGTCCCTTTATCGTTCGGAAATAGAAGGCATCTTTGACATTTTAAGTTACAATCGATTTGAAGGCTGAAATGGAACGGGATTTTCCTGAATACTGACGAGTTCAACAGATCTCTAATTACACTCGATCGAAATAGAAATCTAAATGCTCGATTCTTGTTACTAATGGATTAAAAAAGTTTTGAACAAAACTCATTAGAACGTAATAGATTTCAGTGAACACTCTCAAAATGTCAAAAATTTTAATTGCAGTTTGAAATGAAACCATTTTCGGTGATCTCTTCTTTCTTTTTCTGATTAAATTCTTAGAAAAGTCACGTACGAGAATCATTGCAGACACATTCTGTCGTGGCAATATTGGTTTAGTTCTCTTTTACTGCAACAAAACTGTGCAAAAATACATTCATTTTTCGCCGTTACTCATATTTTGATATTAAAAAATTACCAATGATGACAAACGAAATGTCATTTACAAGTAATGATCTCGCAGTCAGATGTACACAATTTTTAGCTTTTAATACGAATTCTACTGAATTAACAAATATATTTCTGTTTATGCAAATAGATTCACTGGTTTTCTATTTATTTGTATAAATTTCGGAAAAGAAACATTTTCCAGAAGAAACATTTGCACCGAGAGAATTTCCAGTGCGTAAAGTACACAAGTAAGTTCATGAGTAGTGAACTTTATCTTTTGTATTTCTTAAATCTTAAAGATCAAAAACTATGAATTTACCAAAGCAAAAAAGTGAACAAAATATACCTGAAAGAAAGGCTGTGTGAATACTGTGTTGTGTGTGCTGAATCCGGATCTGCAATTAAAATTTTTATATCCCGTAACCTTTGCGGATGTCACGTGCACTATACATGCAATGCATGTTTTTTGTGATCATAATATAGAAATCTTTCTAAAATTCCAGCGTGATATAACAATTTTAATTTACATATTTATATTATATTATACACGTAACAGATTCAATCTATCATTTAGTTTCAAAGCCGGAGATTAAAAAGTTTGTACCGATGCTTGCGGCAAAGGCAACAGATGAGACTCATTGTAATTTTATTTATATCATTCTAATTTCTGAGTTTGACCGAAAATCCAAGTAATTAATAATTTTGTTGCTATATCAATATTGCATTTTTATTAAGTACGTTTGGAACATAATGTCATGAGTTTCAAATATTTTTCTGGCCTGTTAGCAATAATTTTATTTTGTCAGTATGAGTATTACTTCAATTTGTGATAATTTGAATTTATGGAACGTTGTCATGATAATATTTATAATAATGTGGTTATTATATGGTAAATTAGTACCAGTGGACATCAATACTGAAAGAATGTTGTCTTATTTTATTTTTTATAAATCGGGATTTATCTGGATGTATGTAGCTTTTATTATGGTTTTTCAATAACTTTTACTAGTCTTGTATGGCAAAATATTTTTGTAATCAGTTGATTCATTGTTTGGCATCTAAATAAACGTCATTTGATTGTCGTAACTTTCTTGTTTAGGCAGTTTAATACAGAATAAGATTCCAAGTGATGATATAAGAATATAAGAAAAAATATAACAAGTGTTTAATAATATGTATTTTAATGGAGACCTTCGAAAGAATTTAATATAGCAGTGTACAAGTAAATATTTAAGAATTTTTTAAATTAATTTTAAAATATCGAAAATGTGTTGGTGCAGGATAAAAATTCCCTGTTGTTATTAGAGAGTAAGTTTAATGCTGGTTTATACAATCTGTTCTCAGTAGTCGGATATCAAACTAACTTTTTCATCAAGTGGCATTTCACACTATAATTCAAGGAAAATTATGCTAAAATCTACCTTGAAAATGTTCAAATATAAAAAGGATTTTTAAATATATTTAATATGAAACAAATATATAAAATAAAATTTTATTTCCTTCACGTGGCAGATAAAAGTACAAAAGACGAAAATCCGAAGTTTGTAAAGAAAATTAAGATTTTCTTTTATTATCATAGACTATCATACATCATACTTTTTGTTTTCAATTATTTTTTGAAATATCTGTTTATATTCTATTGTTAGTTCACTTGTGTACAATATGTCTCAATTTAGTTACCTTTACATTACTAGATATAATATAAACTGTAAAAATTAATTCAGAACAGGTGTGTGTGTGCCTATCTGTTGATTTATATTAAATGCAACTATTACATGTTGGAAGTTTATTAAAACTAGTGGATGATGTGTGTTGGGCATAGTAGAATTCTTAATCTAATTATTCATCTATTTTAAGACTAGGTATATTATAATATCTAAAAAAATTGAAACATTTATTAGTCTGTCTGGCATGATGTTGAGAGTTGGATATTTTAGATAAAATGACATGACAGGACGCCACAAAAAGATGTCACCAAAAATGGTCTCGAGATAGTCAATATTTACTATTGGCATTTACTATTTACCATTTATCAATCGCTCTGAACATTTTGGCCGTGTTATACTACATTAAGCTTCATACTGTTTCTTTTCCCCCTATTTTAAATATAAGAATGGCTCTTTAATATTTGACGTTAATATTTTTTTAATTCGCCTTTTTACATTCGAATGAATTCAATAAATCTCTAATTATTTAGCATAATGACAACATGAGAATTCGAAATTAAACCGGAAGATTTTAAGGCTTGCATTGAAGTTTTTCCTGTCGAAGAATATCAGACTTAGACTGAAAATAATCGCATTGAGTACCTCCCCTTGCGATATTATAAACACAAGAAGGTGCTTTTGTATCATCTCGTTTGTTGAAACAACGCCCACGATCGATATTGAGAGTGGCTCTTAAACAGGCCGAACGATGATCATTGTTGGACCAAATCGAAAGCGATTTTAATTAACATGGATTCCAAACGCTGTTATAATTTAGTCCCTTGCCATGGCTGTAATGAACGAATCCTTGTTGTCTTTGTAGAATGTGGCATCAGTTTGAAAGGGATGGGTTTTACTTTACGCTCTTCAGGTCAGAAGGCCTCAACCTCCAGTTACAGATAAAATAACTTAGGGTGGCTTAAACCTTGAAAAACATAATAGGGATATCGTGTTACAAGCAACCCTATTCGCTCAGATTTGCATAGGGAAGCAGAGAACAGAGTCGAAACATATTTTCATAATTATCAAGGCCTATTAGAGGAAATAAGTACTCCAAACAAATCCTTATTTCAAGGATACACATTTGTTTTAAATTAAACCGGGATCATATCATTTCCTGTTGCTGATAAAATTCGTTTCTGAAATGAGCAGGAAATGAATCGAAATAAATGTAATTTCCGGTCGGATGGATGGTGTAAAAAAATTTGAAAATCGTTACAATATTTTTGCCTCATGGTGCACTCTAAAGTTCTTATTGAAAAATTAATGAGTTGGGGATTTTGAGCACGAACGATTCAATTTCTTTTTATATTTTCTCTAATAAAGTTTAAGTTTTTAATACAACGATTTCATATTCAAAATAGGCGGAAAAAACATAAAACTTTGACAATTCCATCAATTTTGAATTTCAAACAACGAACTTACACGAACAAGAGGAACATAACGAAGGATCTAAAGAAATAAATATTTAAGGGGCCTGAAGAAATAGTCAATAAATAAGACCAGGATTAAGGCACGTAAATGAGAAAAAAGGGAAACACAAATAACGAAGAATATAATAAAGAAATAGGAATACTGGAATATACATATGATGAAGAGATGTGGGAGATTTTAGACCGTCTGAAACAACGTAGAAAAAAATCCGTATGAAGCTGGGCCAACGATAGGATTTGATTAAATTGAAGTCGAATTTAATCTAAAAGGGCCAATTTGTGCGATTATCGAAATAAATATTGAAGGGTTCTGCAGCATCGATGGAAAAAGACGGGATGATTTCAACACGTGTTGGAACTTTCAAGCGGTTGTTCCACCAGTCAAGTGGAAATTTCATCAACACTGTGTGGCACCAGAGACGGACTGAGAAGATTAAATGTGATAGAACAACAACGGGAGATCTAGATCCAAACCTGCCTTGATAAAGTCAATATTTAGCGGGGTTTAATACAAAGTAAATCATTCAATTTACGCAGTTTGCCATTCAACTGTTTGTTTGAACACTTCAAAAATCGATTTTGCCAAAGCATAAACGTAATCTTTCAGAAAATGGGGCCAGCCACCAGGAAATGTCGGCCTCTTCTATTATGTATGCTTCAAACATGTTTCAAGAAATACATTGAATAAGATCATCTTCTTGGGCTTCCAGGCCGATGCTGCTAAAATTTTAAAATCAGTACCTCTAGCTGGTAGGGATTATCACTTCCAGACGACTCCATTTGATTTATCTTCCCTTTGATTTTCAATGCATATAGTCTCTTGATATAAGCTGCGTGTGTTCGCCGATGTAAAGAAAAATGAAAAACCATAATGAATAATTTACATTACTGCTTGGCAAGCCTGACAAAGTAACTTGACAGGGAGAGAACGAGAATATGAAATAAATCAAAGTATGAAATATTCTCTGGTTTTAAATTAGAGTAAAAAAGATGGGGATCTCGAATCCGCTGTGTGCATTAATAATAAACAAGGTGTATTGTGGGTTGCCTGATCCAGGCTATATAATTTAAAATTAGCAAAAATGGATCAACCAACTTTAACCTCGTTGGCCCATCCGGATAATAATTGTTACATTAACGTCCGTGCAAGTTTAATAGATTGTAATGCACCAGCCAAAGTGGCTGCGGTAATATCAGTACCTCATGATCAAAAAGAGTCTAATTAGCGAAAACCGTTAAAAGCTTTTCTTTTATTTATGATAGTCGGGTACATGTGGTACCCTATAAGGGTGTATAGGTGCAGAATTCGGTGTCATGCATGTTGGCCCGAAATACATTAATTCCAACCATTCCGGGTCCCGAAATAACACGCGCGTTTCAGAGACACGGTGTAAATGTAAAATACATGTTTCAGCGCCGCTGAAACACTGCAATTATGCTAATTAATTCCTACCACTATCTGATGCATGTATTCCGTGCTTCTTTCTTTTTTTGCCCCAACCACTATCAAATTTTTAGTTATTTCCTGCTTTTTAAATTACTCACGTTACAGTTTTTCATTCCACTTTGTCTCATCAGGTATTCCGAACGTGTCGCTGGCATGACATTTTTTGCAACGATTCAGATATGAATTTTCACATATCGTCGGCGACGTAATGTAATTTCCGTTGATTACAGTTTGATCAACTTGAAAAGAGAAGCATTTTCATTTTTTATATTATCATAGCAACAATTGAAGATGTCGGGTAATAAATATTCAATGATGGGGTAATTTATAAGTTTTGTATGTTGTGGAAAAAGTGTTGTTGCGTGCTGGTTACAAATTTAGAGATTTTTAGTTCCAGTGTTTGTACACCATTAAAATGCATTTATGCACAAGTTTTGTAATCAATACTCTTTGTGTGTTCTTTTTTTTAGTGAAATCGATAAAATTCATTGTTTCACCAGCATCAGAACCCTCTTTGTAGATCAAGCGGATAATTTATTATGTTTGTTTTTCATTCAGCAGCCACAATAATGATTTCAAAACACTCTGTAAAGTATTGAGCTGCATCTGCTATTGCCAGTCGCAATTTTCAGTGCTGGTGGAAGCTCAATTTACCAAAAATACAAGAAAGCTTTTAAGAATTTTTTCCTTATTTAAAAAAATCAGTATTGCAGTTTTTGAACTTGGACCGCTTTATCGGGAACAAAACTGGCTTGCTCGTTCTCTAAATAACTGATCTGATGGCTGTCTCTTCACGTTTATGCACAACAACGCAATAAGTTACAGCTGTCTAAAACTTTAAAACAAATCTATCTTTTACTTGTCGAACAGGAACGAGAAAAAACAAATGGTGGAATTGAAAGTTCCTCCACTCTAAAACGGTAGTTGAAGCGGTAATATTTGTAGAATCATTTGTAAAGCGAAAGTGCTGAATTTTACGAGGCTGTTTTCAACGAAAGTGTTGTTGAAGCTGTCACATTCTTTAAACTTGCTCGATGAAAAAAGTTTTGTGCACGTTTAAGTATACTATTGGGTTAGTACACTCCAATACGACATTCAAGTTCCTTATTTGTTGTGGGAATATGAGATTTAGTAAAAGAACCGGATTTTTTCGGCATTTTCACAAAAGAAGCTTTATAAAGCTTTAAAGCTTTATTATTGCCGATCACATGTTGCCTATCAATACCTTGTTATGCACGTTATTATTAATGTGTTTATCAGCTGTAAGATATTTTCAAATGTTGTTGAGTAAACATTTATTTATTTATTATTTGTGATGTTGTGCACTGACAGGAGAATGAATAGTTAATTCTGAATCCATTTGGGCACCTGTAAAATATTGCATGAGTGAATTTTAAGAGATTCAACGTTGACATTATATCGAACTGAAGCAAATTTTTTGTAATTACGTGCGTTATTTCACTGTAAAAGTAAAATATTATTTATTCAGTTTGATAAAAAATGTTTCTCATATATGATATTTAATTTTCGCTTTTAATTTTTTTGAAGCATATAATTTTAATTAAACATTGTTGCTGCCTAACAGGTCATTATATAAACTGAATATTATCTACCATTGAGTGTCATTTCCCCAGAGAGAGGTAGGGAAATGGCAATCCAATGTGTTGATGCAAAAAATATAATGAACTTTTAACGGAACTGTGGTTAACGCAACTAACACAATGAAATTCTGGATTTTAAGTTATCGATTTTTTGTGTTTAGGAGTATTATTTATTAAAAATTAATGATTTTGTGTTATATAAGAAATTTCTCCTTTAGTATGTAATTAATCCTAAAATGTCATACTTACTTGTTTCTTGATTGAGTTTGAAATCCTAAATTAAAGTTTTTTTACACGATAGATTGAACGGCTTTTTAGAATTTTTCAAGCTTTAAATTTAATAGACTATAATTTGCGAGCAAAAAAACCTTGAAGGGTTAATCCTAATACTACTGGTAACATCATTAGAACTGTTCTTAGAAAATTTATCCAAACTATTTTTCTCTAAACAATTTTATAATAAATTATATAAATGACACCAACTGTATTATTAGGACAAATGTTTTAAGCTCATAGCATCTCCAATGCCAGTTTTTCTCTATTACTGATCTATTTTTTTCGATACATCAGGAATCATGATATTTAAAACCGGATTGAAAACATTTTAGGCACTTTTTCAATTATGAATTTTTGATTAAAAATAGTCGCATGTTAAGAATCTTACATATAGTAAAATTAATTTTTTAAAATTAATCGCATTGACATCTTAATCCTATTATTTTCTAGAAGAATCAGACATCGAATGTTGCATGCTAGCTGCTTAAGAAACTCACCGAATAAGTGTAAGATTTTGTCAATTTGTAATTTGAGTTACTGACATCTTTGGCGTAAATGAAATTTGTGATTTTCTGTCAGTTAAAATATGACAGAACATTTGTGAAACGAATCAATTCGAGAATCGTGTAAAACATCCATTTATTGCGAAAATATTCAAAGCACATTTGCAATAATTAGATACCATACGGACTGTTTTAAGTAATTGTTTTAAATCGTACTCAAATGTTGAAAATAACGCTAAAAGCTCGTTGTTAAAATGAGTAATACACCTAAAAAAAAAAAAAAAATTTGCGTGGGAGTTCGCCATAAATGACTATTATACAATGTTTTAATGTAAATTTTATGTAAAATACTATCAGCATTAGAAATACAATTTAACCGGCATATACTATGAATCACACATCTAAGAGTTATGTTTTTCCATAGTGAGACTGATACTAAATGTTAAAATTAAATTCAAATTAATCATGTGATTCACAATGGGCAACTTTGTATTCGATGATTACGCGATTCCTTTGTTCCTAACATTACTTCATTTAGGTTTAGTAAAAGCCAATATATTGATTTATGTAGATAATAATTTTCAGTCATTATTTTACATGTAATTTTAATAAATCATTGTGAGCCCCAGCCTCTACAAAACGTTCGTTTCCTGTCATCCTATTTTATTATCTTTTCCAGATGCATAAAATGAGGATTATTAATCTAATGAGAGATTTTTTACTCTATATAAATGGCACTCACTGGATGACAGCGGGGCTCAACGTGGTACTTTCATGTTTACTGGAATTCTTCAGGATATTTATGAAATTTTATAAACCATTTTAATTATTATTAACTGTTACTTCCCTCGCGGAATCTAAAGAGAAGTATCATAATCTAGTTACACTGGGTATTTTAAGTTTTTGTTTTCTTGGTCACTCAGTATGAA